>SNQN01001389.1:70087-84443 GCA_008642245.1 Bassia scoparia
CACCGCCGCACCCAAACTAACCACCGCACAAACTTTAAAAAACACTGCTTCAATCGAACACTTCGATTTAGGGTGTTAGGGTTTAAATTCTTTGATTTTCGTGGTGGTACCAAGAACCACCACTTCGATTTGGTGTGAAGGGGAACCGTCGGGGTGTGGTGCGGTGTGGCTGGCGTCGGAGTGGTGCGGTTTGATGGTGGCACGACGGTGCAGCGATGGAGATACCGCGGTGGTGTAGTAGTGTAGAGAGGAGTTTAGGAGGAGAGAGAATTGGTGCGTGGTGGTAGTTCGAGGTACGGCGGTGGTGTGACTGTGTGAGCTGGCGCGATGGTGCTAGTTGTTGGTGGTGGAGCGGTGGAGCGGTGTAGCTGGTGGTGGAGAGAGAGTGGTATGGAGGAGAGAGAAAGTCATGGAGGAGAGAGAAAGGGTAAGGCAGGAGAGAGAGGGTAGAGTGTGGCATAAAATAGAAAAAATGTATTTAAAATATTAAATAAGATTGTTTTGATCTGATTTCAATGGTTGGGATTAAAGTTCTCATAGTTCTCACCTAATAGTGGTTCATATATATATAATATAGAGTTAGGTTCATATGAGAACCCCTCTTATGATGAGAACCATGAGAACTTGAATCTCAACCATCAAATCAAGTCAAACTAATCTAGTCCATTCATCTTTTTAAATTATATTTTTAAAAAATTACTCATTATTTTCTTACCCACTACCCACACATGACCCATCTCTCTCCTCTCTCACCCCTTTCTCTCTCCTCCCCCACCCCCTCTCCATTGCAGTAAGCTTGCAACCAACGGAGCAGCACCGCAGCAACCGTCAGCTCCCACCTCCGTTCAATCTCCGACCACATCGCTCCATCTCCCAATCACCACCGCCCCATCTGCATCGTGTCCACCTCCCTCGCCCAACCATAACCACACCTTCCACGCGTACCCCCCCCCGACCTAGCACCACCTAGCCACCACCACACCTTGAAACCACCCCTCGTCGCAGGCACCAAAGCAACACACCACCGCCATCCCCGTCGTTGTCCACTGCAACACCCGTCCCCGTTGTCGTTGCCCACTGTCAACCCTTTCTCTCTCCTCCCTCACCCCTTTCTCTCACCACCACCGCATGAGAACTCCACGCGATTCAAGCCCAACACAACCGCCTCTTCGTCGCACTACCCACCAAACCTAGCTCGCCTTCAAATCAAGGCACAACTCAGCCGCACCACATATTGATTTTTCGAATTTGAGTTAGGGTTTATTGGGGGGGTTAAAGTTGGGTGGTGGTGGTTCGTTGGAGAGGGTGAGGTGTGGGTTAGGTTGAAGTTGGGGGTGTGGTGTGGGGTCGGGTGAGGTTGAGGGTGAGGGTGGTGTGGCGGGTGAGGGTTGTTGTGGGTTCCGGTTGTTGGTGTAGGGTAAGGGCAAGAGTGCGGGTGCCGTGGGCTGGGTACAGCAGTGGTGACGTGGTGGCGGTGTGGCTGGTGTGGCGGCTGGGTGCAAGCGTGCAGTAGTGCGGTGGTGGTTTGGTTCATGGAGGGTGTGAGATGGGTCGGGGCTAGTGTAAGGTCGGGCTAGGTTGGGCTCAAGGAGGAGAGAGAAAGTCATACAAGGTTAGAACATTGAAGTAATAATTTGTAGAACATAAGACTAATGGGTAGAACATGAAAGTAAAATGTAGAACATGAAACTGAAATTGTAAACATGAAACTGAAATTGTAGAACATAAAGTATAAAAGTGTATAACATAAGAGTTCTTAGAGTCTCACCTAAGATGAGTTCCTCTGGGGATCCTCACCCTATATATGTGTGTGTGTAATATATATAATATATATATATATATTTATATATATATACTATATATAATATATATAATAAGTATATATATATATATATATGATATATAATATATATGTATATATATATATATGTATATATGTATATATGTATATAATATATATGATATAATGTATATGTATATATATGTATATGAATATATATACATATATACCATATATACATATAACATATATACATATATACATATTACATATACATATATATACATATACATATATATATACAATAATAATATACATATATAATATATATATATCATATACATATACATATATATATATATATATACATATATATATATACATATATATATACATATATATATATATATAATAATACTATAATAACATATATAGGGTGAGTCCCATGAAACTCATCTAGGTGTTAGTGTAGGTCGGGCAAAGTTGGGCTCAAGGAGAGAGAGAAAGTCATACAAGGTGTAGAACATGAAGTAATAAATTTGTAAGAACACAAAGACTAATGGAGAACATGAAAGTAAAAAGTAGAACATGAACTGAAATTGTATAACAATGAAACTGAATTCTAGACATAACATATAAAAGTGTATAACAATAAGAGTTCTTAGAGTTCTCACCTAAGATGAGTTCTCATGGATCCTCACCCATATATATGTATATATTATTATATAATTATGATATATAATTATATATATATAATATACATATATATATATATATATATATAATATATATACTATATATATACATTAATAGGGTGAGGATTCCCATGAGAAACCTCTCCTTAGGTGAGAACTATGAGAAACTTCATGTTCTACAATTTAGTCTTTATGTTCGCAATTTTTGCCGTCATGTGTCTACAAGTTAGTCTTTTATGTTCTACAATTTTAAGCTTTATGTTCCATAATTTTTGTATCTGTTCTACAGTTTATCTTTATTCTACAATTTCTGTCAATCAAGTTCTAACAAATTTCCAAGCATTTTCTCTCTCCTCCTTTCAAGTCCAACTTCCGGCCACACCAAGTCCAACGACATACATGGCCTTAGCACAGCAACACCCCCACAACCCCCACCAACTAGCTATCCTTCACCTCCCAGTTCCCACCACAAGCACCCATCAGAAACCACCGCAACCACCAACCCTTAAACCACAATTAACCCAAGCACCGCCTCCATGCCCAAAGCATCGCACCCCTTAACCACACCAAACCGAGCGCACCACTCAACCTAAATTAACCAAATGAGCGCATAACCTCAACCGACCACCCGCAGAGCACCCTAAATCGAATTAAAAAAAACAGATCCACACGAAACTAGTGGTTTCGAATTGGAAAAAATTTTAAGTTCTCGTTGAGAGTAGGATGGTGGATCGGCGGTGGCATGGTCGGCTTTGGTCAGAGGTGCATGTGGGCGGGATGCTTGGCCGACGGTGGCTAGGTTTTGAATTCGTAGGTTGTGGTGGTTAGGGGTTTTGCTTGAGGTCGGTTATGCCTACTGCGAAGGATATATGGTGTGCAAGTGTCGGTGGTGGTTTCGTGGTGTTGCGCCAAGGTGGTTAGGTGCTAGTAGCTGGTGGCTGACATGTGTGGTGGCTTGGTGTAAGTGGAGAGAGAATATGAATAGAGGAGGAGAGAGAGTGCTAACGTAGATAGAGAGAGAAAGGTGAGGAAGAAAATTTTGATATAAAATAATTAACATTTAATTAAATAATGTTGATATAAAATAATAATAATTTATAAATAATTAACTTTAATTTAAATATATATAAAATATAACTTTAATACATACATACATACATACATATATATATATATATATATATATATAATTATATATATTATATGTAGGTAAGCAGAATCATGTGAAAACCAAATCCTTAGGCTGAAAACTTCTAATCTTGTGATCGTAGGATCTCGAAGATGGAAGAGACCACGATTAATCTAGCAATATACTTATAATTCAATCTGGGTACATGGAGGTTTAAAGGTAAACGGTTTGCTACAGTGTTTGGGGGTTTTTTGTACTGTCCCAACAGAGTTCAATGTCTCGCGTACCCCTTTAATGCTTGTATGTACCCCTTAAAACGATAAATGTACCCATTTGGTTGGTTTTTACGTATTCCATATAACTTGTTGTTTCATTGGATCCTGACCATATATTATGTGTGTGTGTGATGTGTGTGTGTGTGTGTGTTGTTGTGTGGTGCATGTGTGGTGTGTGTTGTGTGTGGTGTGTGTGGTGTGTGTGTTGTGTGTGTGTGTGTGTGTGTGGTGTGTGTTTGTGTGTGTGTGAGTGTGTGTGTGTGTGTGGTGTGTGTGTGTGTGTGTGTGTGTGTTGGTGTGTGGACAATATGTGGGATCTAATCGTCAAACACCAAATTTCATATGGTGAATACTTAAAAAAAAATTGATAAAAGTCTCGTGATTATATTATACTACTATACTCTTGCATTTCCGCCCTTTATCTCACTTGGAAACAAAAGTATTAATAAAATAAAATCTTAATTAGGAGAAGTTTTAATTTAATACTCCGTAATATGGGAAAATTTCATATGCTAGCGTCTAGGTTTGCGTTTTCCATCCACGCAGTGGCCTCAAGTTATGCATATCACACACATTGCCAAATTAAGTTTTAAGTGAGATAATTACACCATATCATATTTTATTTAACCATTGTAAGATAAAATCACTAACTAACTTACTCATAGTTTATTAAAATATCAAAACCCCAAATTTAATTTTCTAATAACTCTTTCCATACACTCATGACCACGTCTAAAACTCTTCACCCTATCCTATGTACTTTGAAGCTCTCCTTCAAACTATTTCATTTCTTCCTCTTCTTCCATAATACACGTTAAATTTCAAGTGATTTTCAATTGCATGTGTCACAAAGTTCAAATCAAACCAGTTCATTAGTTCTTTTGCGTTCGTGGATCGATTCACCAAAAACGAGGTAACAWTTCATATTTATTTGGGCAATTTTGTGTTGATAGTATTGTTTCTTTGCTTAATTTTTGTGAAACTTGCTTCTAATGGTTATGATAATTATGCATTTGATTACTTTTTATAATTAGGGCACTTTTGTTCTAATTTGTTTGATTTCAAAAGTTTTTCTRATCTTTTATGCAAACTTATTCTAATTCACGATTTTAGCATATTATTTGGTTTAATTGTAATGCAGAATGGATGAAATTGTGTTAAAATTTCATTTTTTTGTTTGTGAGATTAATTTGATAATTGATTATGTTAACAAAGTTATGTGGATTGATTTGATCAATGAATATTAGGAAGAGTGTGCTTAGAAGATTTTTTTATGCCTAAATTTCTTACTTTCGAAAAGAGTCAACCTATTGTTGACCACTCTAAGCCTATCGTTGAGTCTGAACCTAATATGGACCAGTGTCTAAACCTACTATTGAGCCTGAGCTTGTTGTTGAACCTCAACTTGTTCTTGCTGTTGACCATGACCATTTGCCGACTTTAAATGAACCTGATCATGACCTTAATGATAGACTAAATAATTTCAATTATGAAACTTATTAAGATGTGATGAATTACTTGGACGATCATCCTCACTCGAAGAAAGCTCTAAACAAGAAGTCACCCTTTAAGAAGAAGACAACCACAAACAACATCACAATTGACAACACCACAACCAACAACACCACAAAAAAAAAATCCATAAAGAAACAACAAAGAAAGGCTTAACAACAAGACAAGAAGGTCCCATAGAACCCCCTGTCAAGTCTAATCCTATCACCTTTTCAAATTCTCCACTCATTCACAAATTAACTCAACCACCAGTGCTARCCAATTAGTAGCCAAATACTAAAATTTTCTTGAAGAAAATCCCACCAACAACTACTGCAAAGAAGGGCATTGTCCAACCTAAAATCCCTGAAACCATTGAGGATGTGTATGGTTTAGAGAAGTTGAGCATTGTAACTGGGACACATTATGGAACAATCTTTGAACCAAAAACCTAGATTATTACTAGTGACCCTAAAATGTGAGTGCAGATGGTGATGATCCAAATAAGGTTGATGTTGATGACTTTACTCAAAATATGGCCATGGGTTTTGAAGAATATGACCCCTATGAGGATTACCATTGGAATAAATATATGAATGGTGATGAGTCTTACCTGCAGAGACTATATAAGAATGATGATTTCTATGAAGATGTTGAATGGGAAACATTTGAGTTGAGGAAATGGATGTTGTTTGCTGATAAGTCACACTTGGGAGGGGGGGTGTATTGAGGGATTATCACATACAAAAAGAGTTTCGTATAGTAGTTGGGAGATCAACCCCTAGGAGACTTACAGTTGTATGTCAAGATTACCATTATCAAAGGAAATTACATAGTAGCATATTACCCGATGGAGACTTGGGGAATAAAAAAGATTAAGAATTTAGAACATACTTGTAGGAGTTTAGATGATAAGAATCCCTTAATTAATGTTGTTTGAGCTGCAGAGAAGCTAATGGAAGATATTAGGGCTAATAATGATATGCCTAGAAAGGCACTTAATGAGCTACTTTGGTCAAGGTATGGGGTGAGAATGCCTCTTAACACACTCTACAAGATGAGGGGTTATGCATTGGAAGAAATAAATGGCCACCATGGCAAGTCTAATGAATATCTATCTAAGTATGCTGAAATGATGATAAGAAGGACTAATCCTAATTTTGAGGCACTTTGTCAATGGGTGCAAAGAAGTTGACTAAAGAAACCACTCTTCTTTTCAAGGATATTCAAATCCTTTAAGGGTTATATTGATGGCTTGGCAAAGGGCTGTAGACTTGTAGAAGTCTGGTTGGGGTTGATGGTGCCCACTTGAAACGGAATTATTATAGAGTTTTTCTTTTTTGCAATTGTTATTGATGCAAACAATGAATATTTCTATTTGCTTGACCCATTGTTAGTTCTGAGGATGAAGACAATTGAGGTTTCTTTGTCCATAACTTGAAAAAGATTCCCCTTTCATGAAATAGAGGAAATTATTGTTGCATTATAGTTGATAGGCAGAAGGTTAAAACAAACAAACTTCCTGTCTCTTATACACATCTAGATGTGTATAAGAGACAGCCATTGAGGATGTGTATGGTTTAGAGAAGTTGAGCATTGTAACTGGGACACATTATGGAACAATCTTTGAACCAAAAACCTAGATTATTACTAGTGACCCTAAAATGTGAGTGCAGATGGTGATGATCAAAATAAGGTTGATGTTGATGACTTTACTCAAAATATGGCCATGGGTTTTGAAGAATATGACCCCTATGAGGATTACCATTGGAATAAATATATGAATGGTGATGAGTCTTACCTGCAGAGACTATATAAGAATGATGATTTCTATGAAGATGTTGAATGGGAAACATTTGAGTTGAGGAAATGGATGTTGTTTGCTGATAAGTCACACTTGGGAGGGGGGTGTATTGAGGGATTATCACATACAAAAAGAGTTTCGTATAGTAGTTGGGAGATCAACCCCTAGGATACTTACAGTTGTATGTCAAGATTACCATTATCAAAGGAAATTACATAGTAGCATATTACCCGATGGAGACTTGGGGAATAAAAAAGATTAAGAATTTAGAACATACTTGTAGGAGTTTAGATGATAAGAATCCCTTAATTAATGTTGTTTGAGCTGCAGAGAAGCTAATGGAAGATATTAGGGCTAATAATGATATGCCTAGAAAGGCACTTAATGAGCTACTTTGGTCAAGGTATGGGGTGAGAATGCCTCTTAACACACTCTACAAGATGAGGGGTTATGCATTGGAAGAAATAAATGGCCACCATGGCAAGTCTAATGAATATCTATCTAAGTATGCTGAAATGATGATAAGAAGGACTAATCCTAATTTTGAGGCACTTTGTCAATGGGTGCAAAGAAGTTGACTAAAGAAACCACTCTTCTTTTCAAGGATATTCAAATCCTTTAAGGGTTATATTGATGGCTTGGCAAAGGGCTGTAGACTTGTAGAAGTCTGGTTGGGGTTGATGGTGCCCACTTGAAACGGAATTATTATYGAGTTTTTCTTTTTTGCAATTGTTATTGATGCAAACAATGAATATTTCTATTTGCTTGACCCATTGTTAGTTCTGAGGATGAAGACAATTGAGGTTTCTTTGTCCATAACTTGAAAAAGATTCCCCTTTCATGAAATAGAGGAAATTATTGTTGCATTATAGTTGATAGGCAGAAGGTTAAAACAAACAAACTTCAATTCAAATGTTTTATACTTAAATCTYCGTCATTAGTACTAACTGTYACTTTGTATGTATTTGCAGGGTATTGATGCAACTTTGAACTCAATATGGGTTAAGGCAGGGAGAACCAACTGTTGCAAGCACATTTCAAAAAATTGGAAGGTAGTGTTCCTTGTCCCCTTAATGTATGTTCAGATGTAAGGACCTTGACAATGGCAAAATTTTTGACATATTTCATGTGCAAATGTAAGGACTTTGACAATGTTAAGAATGTCAACAAGAAGGAGGAATTGTGAAGGCTAGAGTGATATTGAACCATGTCCTAATTAAGAAAGAGGATTTAGAAACTTATCTTTGACTCCAAGCCATGTAAGGCATTTGAGAGTTCACCAAGGGAATATGAGATAAGGGATGAAAGATCAAACCTCCTAGTTAGCTTAAATGCAAAAAAAAAAGTATTTGAGGGGCTTAGCAGATATCTAGTATGCCTTGCAAACATGCAGTAAGGGAAATACTACATGCAAAGCAAGATCCTTCTTCTACACTTGCACTTGGTACATTGGTAATGTTTACAAGAACACCTATGCTTCAAGCATACAAATAATAAATGATGTTGGTAATTGGCCTAAGGTTCAGCTTCCAACCATCAAGCCACATTTAATGAAGAGAGGTGTTGGGAGGCCAGAAAA
Organism: Bassia scoparia; assembly: GCA_008642245.1. Taxonomy (NCBI): domain Eukaryota; kingdom Viridiplantae; phylum Streptophyta; class Magnoliopsida; order Caryophyllales; family Amaranthaceae; genus Bassia; species Bassia scoparia. Next base: position 78,841 of record SNQN01001389.1, read on the forward strand.
AAACATAAAGAGAGATGCTAGTGAAGAAGAGAATGGTAAAAGATCAACTACTATAAAATGCTCCAATTGTCAATTTTTTTGCCACAACAAGGTAACATGTAAGGGTTGTTTGACTGCAAAAGAAAAGAGTAAAGCAACAGGGTGTGAAGACCAAGTCTACTATCTAAAGTTTCTAAGGAGAAATCTCAAAGACTACCAAGTAGAAGAGGAAGACTTCGAAATCAACATCACAACCTCTACCTTTAGTGCAATCTACTTGGAGATCAAAATATCCATGTGTGGGTGGAAAGAAGAAAAAAGAAGTTCAAGTTTCAGTTTCACAACCACTAAAAAGATCTTATAGATTTACTTAAATGCACATGTAGATATTAATTATGGAGTTATGTAGCTAACATTAGTTTTTTTTGGGAAACAATCGACTCATTTTGAGATTATGGTTGTATGGTATAAAGTAAACCCATAACTTATGCAACGAAACTAATTGATGCTTTTTGAGAATATATTCTCGTCTACTCAAACGTAATTGTTAGTCCTGAACCTACATACCGATATTGCCTGATTCACCATCCTAATATAGATTGATGTTTTGATGTTGGTTTTCACGGGAGAATCCCAAAGTGTTTAATACGGAGAGGAGATTGGCCAGCCATATAAGAATACATTAATGTTCAAATTTTTGTGTGGATAGGATTAGTCGTTACAGCATGATTGAACGTCATAACAAAAGTTATTTCTAGTTTTTTTTTTTTTACAATTTTGCATTATACCAGGTTGTCACAATACAAAGTTTAATGTATTCATACGTAGGTACTCATATTTTTCACAAAAATCAGTAGTATGGTTTTAATTAGAACAAATTACTAATGACAAAGAAAATATCGAATTGTTCTGATTAAACACAACATTAAGCAATTGCTAAAAAAGACTATCATTAATAAAAAATCATATTTCTATCAATTCAACAAGTAAAGATAATACAATATCAATATCCATCATACATAAGACATTCCATACATCATAAGAACAAGAAGAAAACTAAAACTACAAAAATCAATTTAATTGCATTTTATTCACAATTTGCCAAATCTTTCATCTTCTTGCTTCAATCTCACCAAATAGGTCCTCGAATGTATTTGAGGGAAGGTGGTACTCATAAAATCCAAGGACACAATCTTCCATAAACCTCAATCAAAATCAATATGCCACCATGTTGGACATCATCTTCCTTGGATTTACGTTAAGTTTCAAAAAATGATCTCAATATGTTTTTTTTTCTTGGGAGGTGGCGGGTGGGGTGGGTGGGTGTACACTTGCAAAGTTTCATCTTCACCCTATTGAAGACCCATATGTAGTTGTTACTCTTAAAAACCTAGATCAAGCTTGTATTTTTGTGTCGAGAAGAAACCTCAAGCGTGGAAGATATGAGAAGTGGCATGGAGTGTTRCAAAAAATGATTAAGAATAGGGAAACTTAATTTGAGGAAAATAGTTTAAGGATTTKAATTTTAGTAAATTAGGGGGTTTAGTTAGTAATTTCACATTACATGGTTAATAAAATATGGTTTGGGTCTAATTAGCTCACTTAAAAACTTAATTTAGCTACTATGTGTAACTATGCGAAACTCGAGGCCACTCTATGGAATGAAAAAACTTAGTATGTCATTTTATGGAAAAACGCAAGCTATCTATGCCACCATATGGAATTTCCCTAATAATATTTTTACTTGAAGAGAGGGTAACTAGATTTTTTTATTTAATTTATTGAGAAAAAATATGGTTCATTTCACCATAGAAAGGGGTAGATAAAGTGGGAGTTAAAAATAGAAAAGATTCTAAATGTGACAAACATTAAGGAATTTCATTTCAAAAAATAATACAAACAAAGGGGAACAACGAAAGTAATTAATAGGTAATGTATCKTCTTTTCCGAAATGTTTTACATTAGCTGACCCCGAGATACTGTTTGGAACGAAAATACTAGTTAAACTTTATAAGCCATATGCATCGCATAGGTATTATACTAGTTTAACATTATTCACAACTTTCGAGAATCTTCTAAATTCTAATRGATTTCTATTTTTTCATTTTTTKTATTATATAACTTAAACATATAAATTAGAGGGAGTAGTTGAATAAGCTAACTATCTTGATATGATCGCTTTCAACAATGCTTAATTTAATGGTTTAATAACTTTCTAGCATAATATTATCGCTATCAACATTGCTCCGTCTGGTGGTTTGAGCTTGCCAAAGTGTTCTAACGCAAGCCCCTAGGCAAGATCATAAAATTAAGGCCCACCAAAGATATTCAAAGAATTTTTTAAAAAATTGTGAAATTTATTTATTTTTTCATTCCAAAAATAAAAGTGTAGTAGGCTAATGAAAATTACAAAATCAAAATTTATCTAGTTAATATTATTTTTTATGCAATAAAGTAAGAAAAACGCTATGAAGTGTTTTGGATTGATATTTCATGCAATTTTGATTAAAATAGAAGAGTAAAAAAGTAATTTGTTATTCTATGTTTGAGGTGAATCAAAGTCGACTTTCAYATTCTCTATACGCTAGCAAATTAAGCTAGGTTTATCAAAGTTTGAAGATGTGTAATGGAAGATCAAATCATAATCATCTTTCATTCTCTAAAGCGCACTTGATTTGGAAATGTATAATGGTGCATATTATTTTTTTAATTTCTAARAAGGTGAACTCAATAGTAAAATTTCAAATGTCATATTTACACATATCAAACATACGAAAACAATTGCAGAATACAATTAAACTTATTCATCGGAGCCACATAAGCTCTATTTTCCATGTGGTGTCAGCTTGTGCAGTAGAAAAATTGAGTATTTAACTGATGGGCTAGATGAGTTTTATTGATTTAGCTTTAAAGTATTTATTTTTTTATGTATTTAGATTGATCATTCGCAACAACACGTACACGGTGGAAACCACCATGATCCTCCACACAGTTTGGCATCCGGGAGCATTTAATTGGCATGTTTCCCACACTTGCGGACCACATAACTCCGAGAAAACATTTGCTACAATCCTGGTTTCACCCATTGATAAGCAGATATCATCATATATTATTATACTAATTATTATACGTTTTATCTAACAAAATAAAAATACAAATGCATATAATTATTATTATACCAAAACAACACAACTTATGTATTTTATATATTGAATAGTTACTTGAGTAGCAATCTTAACATGAATAGTTGTCAAGAAAGAGACGTCAAAAATCGTATGTTTCAATTATAAAGATAAAATGTTTCTACTATTTATATTTCTCAAAAACTTAATATCGGAGGATCAACCAATCTTACTTCGTTGTCTTTCCCCACTAAATGATGAATCATAGTTAATTCAATTCAATTAGGGTTCTCCTCTTTATATACTTACTTAACATTGTTGTTTTTTCTTTGGATTAGTTTGGTTTTTTTTGTTTTTTTAAGCATCGTTAAATTTTAATTTCCCTCTCAAAAAAAAATAGAAATCTTATTTGTTACCTTTACATAACGTTGGTGATATAAGAAGAGTAAGATTGGGTTATTAAGGGATGTGTGATTGTAGATTGGGGGTAGGTGAGGGGGGAAAGGTGTGAAGTAGGTATGTGAGTAGATGGGGATGTATAGTGACTATTGGTGAATTTGGGCTTTTTATTATATTTATGATGCAGGGATTAGGTCTTTCTGTCGAATTATTACAATTTAGCAATCTTTAATAGTTTTTCTATTTTATGTTTTATTTTTTATTGGTGTATGATGCATAATTTCTTGGGAGGGTCAAGGGATAATTGCCTTCTTTTTAAATTAACTCGTATATTTTTATTATTATATTTGATTAGAGTGATGTGGAAGTTTATGAAAAAGGTAGTTTGTTGTTTGTTAGTAGGGAAATTTGTGTTGCGGTGGATAATATTTTCATTTATTTTATAGGTTCTAGAAATCGTTGGGTGTGTGTCTTTGGGTTATAGTTCGTCTAGGATTTTGTTTTTTTGTTATGTTTTACCTCTTGAGTTTTGATATTCTTATCTGTTATTGCTTTTCTTTTGTTATTGTTGGCTGTATATTATGTTTTTTATGGTCACGGTTTTTGCTGTGGGACATTTAATGTATTGTTGTTGTATTGTTAGGTCCTATTTTTTGATTCGATTTGGCTATTTTTGTTTTAAATTTAAGGTTCGGTTCCTGCTGTGCATCGGTACGATGATAATGTTTGGGCCACCGCACCCCTATAGTTATGTATAAGATTTTTTATCTAATGTGTTGTTGATCTTGTGATGTTATGTATGGATATTTGGTTCGCTATATTTGTGATTAAGTTGACTATTTGTATAATAATTAAGGCAACCAAATTTAACGAGGTCGGACAACTATGACTACGTCCTCCTACCATAGTCACTTATTATATTCTTATCTCCGAATAATCAAGAGGAAACTACTTACTCTCAAAGTATGTGACTCAACACACACAATACACCAGACACTAACCCCCAGTTGTGCTGATTTAGCACTTGGAAACTCCAAGCACTCGCAACTAACTCACAGATTGTACCAATCACCACACCCTTCGTTGGTAATTCAATACACGCAAATTCTCTCAATTTAACGTGCATCGATGGAGTTTACAGATAGTTATGATCTCTCAATATGTGTGACTGCGTTTGAAGGACTACTTACTTGCTTAATTTAGATTAAGGCTTTTTCTTTTTTACAAAAATAAAAATCTTTTAATGAACGTGGAGAGAAGTGCAAGTGTGGCATTATGATGCTCTTGAATATTTATAGCCAAGAGCCCTATAATACTTTATTCGAAACCTAAACATAGTAAGAATTCATCATGAATATTCTTACTTATTCTAGGAAAATCACACAAGAGTCTATTATCTTTCAAATATACATTAGACTATAGCGCCTTTACAATGCTAGCGTCGTATAAAACTGCGAGTTTTTATGAATAAAACTAACTTTAGGAGATTGAGCGATCCTCATTTTTGATAACTCACTTATTACTTAATCTTTGATATCATATATAAATATCACAACTGCCCATATAATTTTTATAAAAATAACAGAGAATATCTTTGGACTATGTATAAACATCAATTGTTTGTATAAATTTTCTTAGCTAAAAAGGTGGCTAATCACATCACATTTGATAAAAGGGTTAATTAGCTTCTAGAATTAGGATACTGCAGAAGATTTTTTTTATAGAATAAGCTTTTAATTAACAATAATGAAATTTATTATACATCTATCGACAAAAAAAAAACATGTATACACAAAAAAACCAAAATATTCCGTATTATTTATTATATTTTACACGTCTTGGTATTGTTTCATACTCCAACATATGTTCATTTTCATTTAGTGTTGTTCGCCTACAAATTAAGATATAGAGAATAGGTTTACTGTTCATAAAAGGGTACAGATCAAGTATTTCAATTTCATGCTATAGAAAAATCAAGTTTTAACAATTTACCATTTACTTTTTTTATAGGACCGCAAATGTTAAGGGTCTAATTTAATACTTATATGTAAATACTATCTGTCAATGAATGACATTATCAGTTAGTATTTTTTTAAAAAGAAT
>SNQN01001390.1:0-72500 GCA_008642245.1 Bassia scoparia
CCTGGATATGACTATTACCAGAAATTGAGCGACTATCCGCTGATAGGAGCTATATACGCACCACTTGCAGCGTATATACGCAGCTTCATTGCCCAAATTCTTATGGAAGTGCAAGCTATCTACGACTTAACATAATGACGTATATAGACAGGGCAACAGGGGGGGTTGGGGGGGGGCGGGGGGGGGGGGGGGGGGGGGGGGGGGGGACGTATATGAGCGTATATACGCAGTTTTGCTTCCTCTGTTTTTGCCTCGTGTCATATAAATACACCCTTCCTTGCTCAGCCGGACCACTCACCGCCAATTCCGAGACACGTATACCTCTCATCTCTCTCTCTCAAATATCTCATAAACACCATTCGTTTTTAATTCAAAGCTCGATTCTCTTCATTCAACAAGCAAATAAGGTATAAATCTGACGATACCCACAAAACATTTTTTTTTACTTTTTTTAATCCTTTTTCTCTTAATTTGATTAACCAATCTGTTAGAGTTTAATTCAATAAAACAATGTAGTAAACCACTTTAATCGTTTCATGTAATATAGAAGTCTTAATTTAATCAAACTTTTCCATGTTTTTGGTTTCATTCTGCATCTAACACCTCTATATTATTATCATTATTGTCACAATTCATATTATCATCACGGTATTGTCAATATAACAGTATTCTTGTCTTGATAAGCAATTCGATCAAAGACGTCTCTTTTGTTTCTTTAACATTTGATTATTTGCAGTGACAAGTAGAAGACAACCCTAATTTCATGCTTACAACTTGTTTTCAATCTTTTAATATATTTTCTACAACTTGTATATATGTTTAACAAACCGGAATGTAATCCTTGTCACATTAAAGTCAGATAACATGGAACGCACCGTTTTCTAAGCACTTGAAATATTGATACTAACAACAAGTGATATGCCTGTCCAATATATAAGAGTCATATGTTTACTAATAGCAACTACCTAACTTTCAATATTAACTTAGTGCCTTTCAAGATCAATTCATGCTCTTTTGAGTCAATTGTTTGATTATACTGGAAACTACAATGACGCCGAGTAAGAAGCCGCTACTGCGGGCGAATTGCGTTACTATCAATCGCGTACCATTCCCAACCCCACTTTGGTCATTGGCTATTTACTGGGGCCACTACGTGAGCACCAATAGTTTGAGCGTCCGTGAAATACCCTATAGCACAAGGTCATCCCTCAATTCACACACACCCAACGCATATCCATGCGAATTCATGGCTCAACTCCCATAAACTGATGAGTCACGCCCCCCTAAGCGGGGCGAAGCCCCTACAGTTTATTGGCGACTTCATTGGTAATCACTTGGTGAGCGGACAGACTTGAAGATCTCGTAGTTCCATATTCATAACCAAATTGAATTTGCTTGTGACCCTTTCAATAGTCATGTTCTAGGCTCCTTGGTCTCAATATGGACATGTTCAGCTCGAAATCACCTTTAAGATTTACCTCGTGCATTTGTTATCGATCACATGGCTAGGTAAGTCATACAGCCATCATGCGCTATGCACTTTTAATAGATCGGTATATAAGGGTATCTCGCCACTCACATCACAATTTTGGGTGAAATTACCCAAGCTCTACTTAGTGTACACTATCAGACTTAACCAGACCACCTATAGTTCACTTATATCTGACCTTAAGTGATAAAATTAGGATTTGTGTTCAATAATGGCTATGTTAACTGGACTCTTCATTCAGTCAAATTCTTAACCACCACTAGCCAGTCTCTTAATCTATGTTCAGACATAGATCCGATCATTAGCCCATTTTCAAAATCAATTCTCAACTCATTCGACTAATCTACTTAGTATCATTCCACCAAGCAATCTAAATCGACTTTAGACCACTTTTGAACCTTAACCTCAAATTAGTTCAATTCAATCTAACCTCACCTTAAATCTGAATTGGGTTCAACCCAAAGAAGCCTGAATCTGATTAGGTTCACTTCGACTACAATCTAATAACCTTAAAACGAACTAGGTTCGAATCCCTAATCCACCCTAGGAACTTGGATTTCAGCTAGCCCAATTTGTTTTAAATTTCAAGGGCTGACGGTCTAGAGGTCCTGATTGAAATAGCCCAATCTTAGGTTTGATCCTTTCTCAGTCAGCACCTTAATCATTTGTTCTAGCCTCATTCAAGATTCTACTTTCGAGTTCAGTCCTTAATCCAGACTCAAGATGTTATGTTTTTTAAGAGTTTCAAGTAGCCGATCTTTGTACTGCGGTTCCTAAGCTGTAATTTCTTGATTCAGCAGATAGCAAAGACTCGCAATTGTTCTCTCTGGCTAGAGAGTACAAAAGCCAAAACCCACGCGTTCCTGTCACCAGACACTTCCATGGAACATTTCAACAACGCTAACGATACTTCTAGGAAAGCTCGAGTCTGTAATTCTCCTTCATGCCAAGAAAAGACAGCATTGGGACTGAAGAACGAGGACACAGGAAACCTCCGTCTGGGAGAGAGACGACTGACACCACTCCCTCCTCGGAATCTGAGCGAAAAAGGGTGCGCAACTAAAAGTTCGTCAAAATTCCGGAAATTCAGTTAAGGCCTCGTGTGCTGATTATGAAGATTAAGGGCACAGACTCTAAGAAGTTTCATCACTTGATTTGCCCAAGGTCAAGGAACTGAGCCCAGAAACCCTCCGCACTTTCCATATCTCAATGCGTCCTAGGAAAGAGCAAAGATTAATTCGCCTCGTTTCCCTATTACTTTGGACACACATCCATCCAGTCGTTTATTTAAAACCCTGAATCAAGCAAGCCATATTGGATAATATCATACACCAGTTCTTAAAGCAAGTTAAGTCAATTCCACTTCTTATGGTCCCGTGAACTAAGTGAGCCACCAAGCAAGTGAGAAGAAAATTTTCTACTTTCCTTAATAGTGGAGGGAGAAGCCGGCTCAAATACCATCTGACCGAATGATAAGATCACAATTCGATGGTCATCAACAACCTTCAGCACCAGCATCAGAGCCACTCAAGTTTCAACCCATTGATATTTAACTTGGCTCTACAAGGTTGGCCTCCTAGCTATGAGGAAAGATGTTCAAAGCCAGAAGCTAAGCAGACGTGGGGCTGTAACCAGAAGGGTCCTTTTTTCCACACTGATCAAGTCAGCCACTATACAGACAACTTTAATAACATCCCGGCCTTTCAACAACAAGCTTCTCGAGCCCAAAGGAATTTTTTTCCAATTGCATGACTTAATGCGAGGCCTTGACATAGCATTAACACAAAAACGCTGCAAATTGCTCCTAATTGGACCCAACCTCCAGATCCTTCAGTACAACGAAAATCTAAGAATTTTTTTTGCCCAAGGCTAATGTAATATCCACAAGACGGTCACACCACTGATAATTGCATCGTTTGAAGCATCAGATTCAAAGAATAGTTGAAGATGCGAATCGCCCTACCCCAAATCCCTCCAAGCTGCGAAGAATAACATAACATTCACACCAGACCACTGCTAAACCATGAGTACCCCCAAGCGTGGGTCCTCGATCTCCGGTCTTCTCCAGATTGAGCATAGGTCCAGTCCAAGCTATCTAATCTTTTCAATTCCTGCTTTTGAGTCTATGTAGTCTTTTAAAATAAGCCATGTAATGCTCAGTTGCAATTCAGCAATAACAATGCTCATTTGTCTTGGCAATATTAATTTTCTAATTCATGCAAGTCTCAAACTCATTGCCACAATTGTTACTCTAATATTATTAATTATTGAATTAACAATGCCAAGAGAGGCCTTCTTCACAGCTCCACAAAAGCACCCTCCCTTCCATACCCTTTGACATCAAATTAAAATCCCTTGCAACCTTTACCAAACAACTATCATTTGCCTATTCTTTCTTTCAATCGACCCAACAATCTACTTACCCTTTGCAAACGGGCTAGGAAAAACAGTGCGCAAAGAAAGAAAGAAAAAAAGAAAGAATAAAATGAGGCAAAAGAAAAAAGCAAAATCAAAGTTCAATGCCAGCTTATACAAATCATCAAAATGCAAATCCAGCTCAAGCCCAGATCAAATAAAAAAAGCAAAGTTAAAAAGCACTCCCTGTGTGTTCACTTCATGATCATCAAGTCTTTTCAACCTCAAACCACAGCCTCACATTAACAACCACAAAGCACCTCTACACGCAAGCATTGTCACATCATCATCAAACTCCGGTGGATGATTCGTAAGAGATACTAGGACGCTTCCCTTCTCGAGTCCTCGACCACGCATCAGCATCAACATTAAATCATTTTGAGGCCTTTGAGTGCGGAACTTGCAAGATTGAGAATAGTATTTTGCAATCTGACCTGACATTAGACTCATGTTGAACCAACATCATAGCCAACCCGATTAAAAAACCACATCTTTGACCTTAACCTTATACAATTTGCCCTTTTTATTTCACGACCCTATACCATATTCTTTTGACCTTCAAGGACTCATTGTATACATCCAAAGAAGTAAAGCCAATCCGACCTTTCTGGGTCATCAGTACATTTGTTGGGAACTCATCATACATCTATCACCTTCCGTAAATACACATATGTACTCAAATCCGCTGGGGCTCTTGTCTCATGCCCTTATTTCCAAGTTGGGAGCTTCTTGTCCTAAGGCCTATACAGTAGTTCGGTCTTTTGCTATCAGAGGAAATCCTGAACATCACTTTTGACCCATGTTCTTTCCAATCAAGCACTGTCCTCACCAATGTTAATAAAGTCGACATTCCAAATGTACCTTTCTCTATCACTCTTCAAATGACACTCTTCAATTGTCACTATTATACTAGGATAACTCTAGTATCGTCCTTTCAGTCTAGACCAAGACATGACTAGACTCTATTCAAATTAAAGGCTCATTCAATTCATTGTCTAGAATCAGACCTAACAACACTCTCAATCATGTCTAGACCAGAACCTGACTAGACTCTTTCAAAATCAACAGCTCATTCAAATCATACTCTAGGAATCGAACCTAGACAAGACTCTTCAATCAGTCATACCAGAACCTAACAAGACTCCTTCAATTCAAACACTCTCAGATCATCTAGAACCAGACCTAGACAAAGACTCTTTCAATTCAAGCTCTCTACAATCATTCTACAACCAGACCTGACAAGACTCCTATTACAATGGCTTCACCTCATCATTCTAAACCAGACTAGACAGACCCTTTACAAATTCATGACTCTTTGCAACTAGTCTAGAACCAGACCTAGACAAAGCCCTTCCAAATTCACAGACTCTTTCAAAATCATGCTCTTGCCCTCTTCAATCAGTCACAAGTTACAAAATCAACATTGCATGCAAATTCCTAGACATAAAACAAAACTATCACTCAACCAAGTATCCTTAATCCTGAATTAAGGCTATCATTTCAAGTCAATGCACGGATGTCCTCCGGAAAGCATGGATGCGCTGCATTTCTCCCAAGTCAAACCGAACGAGAATGCTCGATCAGAACTAGACGCACGGGACACGCTCACAGTAAACTACCTTGTTTTGCACGGCCAGGCAGAAAAGGTAACATCAGGGCGCAAGAACGTCTTGATTGCTCTCCGTCCCGAATCGAATACTGACTTTCGTACGAGACATCGTCTCTCCAGACCGTCAGAACTGGGGGCTTCTGTAGACACCTGAAATGTCTCCCCAAAGAGTAATCCGAATGATGAACATACCGTCTCAGCGATTGTTTTGAACTCAGAAAAGATGCTTTTGATACGTCACAAAGTTGAAGAAATACGTGAGCGTACTCGAACTATTGAGCAAAGTCACAGACAGGCAAAAATATTTTCATTTCGGTTTTTTCTCGAAAAAATCAAATGTTTTCAAACAAGTTCGCTTTAGGCGATTCTCATGTTTTTTTTCCTATCATGTCGTCACATTTTCGAAATCCGACCAGTATTTTTAAATTATTTTTTTATTTCTATGATTTCTTTATGAATTTCTGCAATGTTTATACGCAGAATACGCAGAAATATAGTGGATAATTAGAACATACGCTGATGTTCTAGACTCTTCTTGCGAAGGAGCGTCCCTTAAATAATCCTTAATCTTAGGGAAAACAGACATATGGCAAATATTTATCCGAATTGAAATATATTCAATTTTGGAAAATTATATATGCAGAAATGAGCGTATATACGCAGAAAATGGAAAGCGTTTATAATACCTTATGGGACGATAATCGCCCAAACTGCAACGTATATACGCACTTCAATTGGTAAATTCTATAATGGAAAGTTGCAAGCGTATTTATACGTCTACATATGGCGTATATACTCAGGAATGCTTACTTATCGTCATATATGCATTCGTATTACGCAGGGTTTCTTCCTCTTTTGCCTCTGCCTATTAAAATACACCCTTGCCCTTGCCATACCGAATTCACTTTCACACCACAATTCCGACCTCTACTCTCTCTCTCTCTCAAATATTCTTAAACTTTCGTTTTTAATCAAGCAATCTTCTGTTCGATATCGAACAAGCGAATATAAGGTATAAATTCTGATCTTACTCACCAAAAAAACATTTTTTTATTATTATTTTTATTCCTTTTGTCTCTCTTTAATGACTTCCATTGTTTATGAGTTTAATTCAATCTAAACCTGTAGAATTCACTTTTAATCTTTCAGTAAATATGTAGAATTTCTTATGTTTTTCAATGTTTCCATGTTTGTTTCATTCTTGCGATTAACATCTTATTTATCATTATCTTGTCAATTCATTATTATCATATCTATTAGTCTAATTACTAACATGTTTCTTTGTCTTATGCATATCGATCACCGGACGTCTCTTTTATTATTTGCTTTAACGAATTGATGTATTTGCATCACGTCGACAAGGTGAAGAAGACACACATATATATATCATGCTTACCTTAACCTGTTTCATGTCTATTTATATATATTTTCTATCACACTTATATATTGTTTAACAAGACCGGGAATTCTCATCGCTGCACATTAAGTCATGATATCATGGACGAACCGTTTTCTAAGCACCTGTTAATATTCACTAACAATCAAGTCATCGCACTGATTCAATTTAGAATCATTTTTACTATCCACTCACCTAATATATTAGATTCGTTCGCATTCTAGACATTCAATAGGCTCTTTGAATTCAATTTTTGTTATGGAACTACAATGAGACCGTGTAAGGACCGCTACACTGCCACGATTGGGTACTCATCAACCGTACATGTCCGAACCACACTTTGGTACTAACCTTTGATGGGGCACTAGTTGCACATGTTTCGGGGCGTCCGTGAACCTATATAGCCAATGTGGCATCCCCTCAATTCGACAACACACCCCACCATTCACAATGCGATTCCATGGACTCAACTCATGACACTGAAGCTGAGTCACGCCCCCTACGCGGGCGAAGGCCTACACCACCCCCCTGCATCACCAAGCGACCACCTCAAACAACGGCAACACTCGGATTAAGCGAGCATCTAAATGTTTCTCGAGAATGTTCACCCAATCAAGACAATCAAAACAAATTCTCGACATATCTAAATCACAAAACCCAAGACAAACAGTTTCGATGATTTTCTTTAAATTTTTACCCAAATCGACCATCATAACTAGAAATAGACAAATTTTCAGTCTCAAAATGTCAACCAATCCAACTATTTCAAGCAATTCGTTACTTTGTTCCTGTTCACGGAACTTACAAAGATTAGTTGAATAGTAGATGAATATAGATGTGGGGATGACAGCTGGCTCGCACGTGCTTCGTCACACAACTGAATGGACACTTGGTCTCTTCCATACCTGCAAACAGCAAAGACTAATCGGATTTCGGGAAAAGCCCCTCCGAAGCTTAGTCAGCAAAGGGACCTAATGAAGGTTGAGCACAGATAATGCTAGACTAACTACGGGTGACCAGTTCAGGAATTAGATACCTAGTGGAGTGGTCACAACTCCCTTTTATATGTATGGTGAGTGACTGTTGAATGTTTCCCATTGGTACAAAACTTTGACATTTAGCATTGATATAAGCTGTTCACCTGTCAGACTTGTCTCGTACCTCTTGATGGACCCATCCTGTAAGCATGTGGGCCACCTGTCTCCTTCTTGGTTTAAGTTGGACCTTTGCTCCACGTGGCACGACCATTGCGGGCATTAGCCCCACGCTGATACTACCCAGGCCGAGGGGGCTTAGTGTCTAGCGGAATCAGCTTATCCTCCTGGTCTGTCTTGCATCTTTCTCGAAACTCATGATGTTAGAGGTACCCGTCAGAATTTAGTCAAGCAAGCGTCAGGCCACTTTTCAAGGTCACAGTACCAACACCGTCCGAGCATATCCCGATGAAGTCACTTAGGCGATGATTTGTGTTAGAATCATCATATCGGTGAGAGAGCCGATTTCTGTGTTTTTGTCCGATAGAGGAAACTAAGAAGCCCCAATTTACTGGCACTTTGAGGAGCGAATGACCCTTAATGAGAAATTCTGAGGTTAATAAGCCCAAATGACCCGAGCTCCGAGGCTAAATGAGCCTTGTCAGTTTAAATTCTCGAAGGGCTAAAGCCCTATAACGCCGAGCCCCGAGCTTAATGAGCTCGGGAAGAAGAAGCATATTCCTTTGATCCCCGAGGGTACCAGCCCCGGAAAGGAGACCTAGCCCTTTGATCCCAGGGGTACACAGCCTCGGAAGGAAACATATCCTTGATTCCCTGAGGGTACCAACCTCGGTTAAAAGAAGATCTGTCCTTTAATTCCCATGATACCCAGCCTCGGGAAAGAAAACTACCCTTGTTCACGAGCTACCACTTGGAAAAAGGAAATTGAGCCTTCTTCCCGAGAGTACCAGCCTCAAGGGAAAGAAACATATCCTTGGATTCCGAGGGTAACCAACATCGGAAAGGAAATCATAGTTCCTTTATTCCGAGACGGTACAGCTCGGGATAAGGAAACATATCCTGGATTCCAGATGTACCAACCTCGGAAAGGAAATCTTAGTCCTTTGATTCCCGGTACTAGCACTCGGGAAAGGAAAAACCTTATTCCCGAGTTACCAACTCGGAAAAGAAATCTGAGTCCTTTACTTCCCGAGAGTACCAGCGCCGAGAAAGGAAAACATAATCCTAGATTCGAGGGTACAAATCGGCGAAAGAATCTTAGTCCTTTGATTTCCCGGGCACAGCCTTTCGGAAAGGAACATATCTTGGATTCCGAGCTTTACCAACTTCGAGAATCTTTATGTCCTTTTGATTCCCGGTGGATAGCCTCGGAAAGGAAAACTTAACTCCTTGAGATCCCGAGGGTACTTTAGGCTTCGGCCCCGCTTAAGCAAGGCGTTACTCTAGCTCAAGTGTCATGAGTTGACCAGATCCGCATTGAAATGCGTTGAGTGTGTCGTCGATTGAGGAATCGCACCTTGACCTAACGGTTATTCACGCGCCCGAACATGTGTCCAATTAATTGCCCCACGTCCATCAATTAACCGTCGTGAGTTCGGGACATGTACGATCAGATCGTAACCCAATTCCCCCAGTGTAGCCCTTACCGGTCTTCTGTAGTCCATAATCTAACAATGATCAAAAGAGCTATTATTTTGACTTTGAGAGTGCATTGATTACTAGGGTGTTGCTTATAAACAAACCAAGACTTCTACAATGGATAGCGGCCACTTATTGTTAGTCATGTAATAAGTGCTCGAAAACCGTCTTCTTGATTATCTGACTTAAATGTGACAAACGATTAAATTCCGGTCTTGTTTAAAAATATTACAGTGTGATTGAATTTATACAAAGACATGAAAAACAAAGTTAGTAAGCATATATGTATGTATTTCCTCCTCAATTGTCACGCAAACATCGAATTGTTAAATAAACTAAAGGAATCGGCTTCTCGACTTGCATTGTAATTGGACAAGCAAACGCTAGGTTATATTGACATAGTACTATGATAATAATAATAAATGAAACCAAGAAAACACCTGAATCAATGAAATATTAATAATCCTAACATTTCGAATGCGATTAAGGTGATTTCTACATTGCTTTATTGAATAAAAACTCAAATAATGGTTAATCAAATATAAAGTGACAAAAGAATAAAAAAGAGTGAAGAGATGGTTTTTGTTGAGTAATCTCAGATCTCTACCCTTATTCGCTTGTGATCGAACAAACGATGCTACTTGAATTGAAAACAAATGTGTATTGAGTGTTTTGAGAGTGTATAAGATGTGTTGTACTGGTTGTGAAGTTGTCAAATCGATGTGTGAAAGTCTCGAATTGTCGCGTCTTGAGAGTCATGCCCGGACTGCGCAAGGAGGGGAGTTATAGCACGAACAAAACTGATGCAGGAAAAACCCTGCGTATATCGCTGAAAGGACGTTATAATACGCTGCTTCTGGGCTAATACGTGTATTTGCCATCGTATTACTCGTATTACTTCCATGAATTTTTGATTTCTTTCGATGTGTTTGAGGTAATACTACGCTAAATGGAGCGATATACCTCCTGTGAAGAAGTAATATCGCTCCATTTCAACACGAATATGCTCAATGTTGAGATAATATTTTCCAAAAACCTCGATTGTTTTGATTTCCTCGATTTATTTCGTGATTTCCCTTGATTCGACCACCTAGCACCCTTGCTCTCCAGCAAGCTTTCTAGAATTTCTAGAGTTTCCACGTATTTCCGGAGTATTTTTCTATCTTACGTATTTCTGCGTTTATTCTGCGTATTTTCAAATGCAAAATTCGCAGATCTAGAAAACAGAAAAATAATTTAAAAATACTGGCATTTGAAAATGTGAAGCACATGATTAAAATCAAAAAAAGCACTGATGATGCGTGTAACTCGTTTGAACACCTTTGAAAATCTCTGAATTTATCCGATAAAATCGAAAGAAATATGTATGCCTTGAGAGTGACCTTGCTCAATTAATTCCGAGTCTGACTCACGTATTTCACTTTTCTGAGTTCAAAGCATCTTTTTCGCAATCGAACAAACGCGAGACGCGTTATATTCATTCACGATTACTATTATGGGGGACACATTTCAGGTGTCTACAGGAAGCCCCCAGCTTCTAGGTTCTTGAGAGACGATAGTTTCTTAAGACGAAGTCAAAGTATTCGATTCGGGACGGAGAGCAACTCAAGACGTTTGGCGCACCCTAGTTACCCTTTTTCCGACGAGTCCTCAAAACAAAGGTTATGTTTACCTTAAGCCGTTTCCCATGCGGGTTTGATGTGCTTGTATGTGCTTGATCCCTGAGCGGTATTCCCCCTTTCGACTGACTGGGAGAAAGCGAGTGCGTATCCCCATTGCTCTTCCGAAAAAAATGAGACATTGACTGAACACGATTAGCCCTAATTCGATTTAGGGATGACGTTCGGTTGCACGACATAGTCTGTTTTATGCTAGCGAATTGCATGCCATGTGGACTTGTAACTTGTGACCTGAGATTGAAAAGTGGCAGGATCATTGATTTTGATAATGAGTCTTGAATTTGGAGGCCTTGTCTAGGTCTGTTTTTAGACATGGTTGAGAGAGGGTCTTTGCAGATATTTTCCTGTACTAGTGTCTGGTTCTTAACATGTTTGATAGATTTATTGAATTTGATAGTGGTCTTTCTAGTTCTTTTAGACATGGTTTTGAGAGAGTTCAGATGCTGAAAGGGTCTTGTCTGGTCTGGTTTAGACATGATTTGAAATTACTTCTAGTCTATATCTTAGACATTGACTTTAGAGTGACTTGTTCTAGCTTATTCTAGACATGATTTGAAATACTTGTCATAGTCTGATCTAACATGTTTTAAGAGCCTTTGAAAGAGTCTGTCTTAGGTTGATTCTAGACATGATTTGAAAGTACTTGTCTAGGTTATTCTAGACTGATTTTGAAATGACTGTCTAGGTCTGATCATAGACATGATTGAAAGATCTTGTGTAGGCTGGTTCAATGACACTGAAAGGGATGATACTAGGTCTAATCACTAGTACAGATGTAAGGTCGCATCTTGAAGAGTGACTGAGGAAGGTGACGTTTGGACGTGACTTGAGGTTGCGGACAGACTTTGATTGGAAACAGTAAACAGGTCCAAAGATGATTTTCAGGATTTCCACTGATTGCATAACTTTAACAACTAATAGGGCCTTGAGAGACAAGAAGCCCCCAACATGGGAAATTAGGAGCCATGATGACAACGAACGCCCCAGCGAGACTTTGATGACAACAGACTTAGAGGGGTAGATGATTGTCGTGGATGGTCCCCAATGAAGATATACGACCCAAAGTCAGTGGCTACTTCTTTGGGATTGATCAATGATGTCCTTTGAAGGGACAGAATTAGGCTTGCTTCGAGAAAAAAAGGGTCAATTATTGAACAGGGCAAAGATGTGCTAGACGCGGGTGTGCTAATGATGTTGTTCAAACTATAGTCTTTGGTCAGGTTCTAGTACTGCAAACATAATGAAATCGTAGCAAGGTCAAAGCCTCAAATTGGCAATATGATTTTATGTTATTGCTGTATGCGTCGAACCTCGGAGAGTCCTCGTACCTTTAGTCGGAATCAGACCACGTAGTTCTGATGGATTTGGACATCGCTCGTAATGAAGGGCTGTTGTGTCTGTAATGTGAGGGCTTGTTGTGGTTGTGAAAAAGTTATGATTTTGTGAATGCGCACGGTTCCTGCGCATGTGGCTTCTAGACTTTTTGCTTTTTGTTTTGGCGCTTTGAACTTTGGATTTTGGATTTTAAAATTGATTTGCAATTTGATGTACCTTTTGTATTGATACTTATTGTTTGCTTTTCTTTTTGCCATTTATTCTTTTTTCTTCTTTTGCACGGTGCTATTCTACGCACCCCGTTTGTCAAGTAGGGTTATGTAGAGTGATGAAAGAAATAATAGGCTTTAATATGTGTTTGTGAGCTCAACAGGCTCGCGAGGGATTTTGTTAGTTGATGTGAACAAAGGGAATGGTAGGGAGGCTTTTTTGAGCTGGAAAAAAGCCTCTTCTTGGGCATTGTTCAATTATAAGTATTGATTCACATTAGATTAACAATTTGGCCAATGGTTTGAGACTTCATAATATTGAATAATAATATTGCCAAAAATGAATCATTTTATTGATGAAGACAATTTGAGACATACATGCTATTTTTGAAGACTACATAGACTCAAAAACAACGAATTGAAAAGAACATTTAGTGCTACTATGCTCGATACTTAATTCTAAGAGGCGCTATGGTTCATTGTACCCACGCCTTGGGTGTCGATCATGGTTTAGCAAAGGTGTTGGTTTGATGTTATCTTATCCTATCGCCGCATGAGGAACTGGGAGGGCGACCATCTTCAACCTATGCTTGAATCCAATGTTGCTTCGAACGATGCATTCGCTCTGTGTGACCCCTTCCTTAGGTTGGAATTTGCAATAGCATGGGTTCCCATTCCTTAATTTCTCTTTATCATCTGAAGGGTCTGGAGTGGGTCCAATGGTAGAGCAAGTGACTCCTCCAGTTAGTCTTCAAAGGCGACTTATAAGTTCGTACCAATGAAGAAATTCCATTGGCTGGTCCTCTGAGGCTGTTGTTGAAGAGCCCAGGAGAGTTAGAGAGTTGTCATTGGTGATTGGCTGATTTGTGATCATGTTGGGAAAGGAGGAGCAACCTCTTTTAAAGCCCCACCGTTTACCTTCTAGATTCTGGCTTACATCTTCCTCAATGCGAGGCCAAACCTTGTGGCCGAGTAATGAATCATGGTGTGAAACTTTGGTGGCTCTCGATTTACTTGCGCTGAGAGGTTCTGAGACCTTGCGGGACTTGATCCTTCCTTCATTCGGTATCGATTGGTCATTCTGAGCGAGCTTCTGCCCTCCACTATTAAGGAAAGTAGAGAAATTTTCTCTCTCACCTTGCTCTGTGCTTCTAGTTCACGTGTAACCACAGGAGCTGGGAAATTGATCTGTGGACTGCTTTAGAACTCGTTTATATATCCCACGTCATCGGTCTTGTTCTTATTTATCAGATGCTCTTAAACTCCACTGATGATGTATGTCTCAATAATAGGACACCGAAATGTGAATACATGTCTCTGTTTCTTCCTTTGAGGACCATTTAGATGTTAAAAGTGGGAGGTGGTCCTCATGGTCTTCAGTTCACTTGACCTTGTGAAATCAGTGATGACCAATCTTGGAAGCATGTGCTTTATCTCATAATCGCAAACGAGGCCTTGAGACTGGAATTTTCGACATCTCTTTCGCATCTCTCTATGTTGTTCCACCCTTTTTCCGTCTCATTGTTTGGAGGAAGGACAGTTGGTGTTTCTAGCATCTGTCTTCTCCCTCCCGTCAGACTCGAGAGGTTTATTCCTGGGTACTTTTTCTTCAGCCTCCAATGCTCTTTTTTGAGGCATCAAGGCGAGATTCACATAGACTCGAGCTTTTCAGAATAGCGTTAAAGCTTGTGTCGATGTTGGCCATGGAAGTTCTGTGTGACTAGGAGAGCGCTTCGGTTTGGCTTCTTGTTACACTCCTGGCCCAGAGCAAGTGCAGAGCTTTGCTATCTTGCTAAGACAGATACACTTTTCGAACCATAACAAGATTGTAACTCTTAGAATTATCAATCTCTAACTCAGTTTTGAGGTTCTGGACTTAAGGAACTGAACTCGAAAGTAGACTTGAATGGGCTAGACCTAAATCTGATTTAAGGTGCTAGACTCGAGAAAGATTCAAACCTAAGATGGGCCTATTTCAGAATTAAGGACCTCCTAGACCTACGAGCCACTTGAAATTGAATTAAGTTCGTGCCTCAAAAACCTATCAAAGGTAGCATCATCTTTGAGTTTCTAGAAGGCTCTCCAGATGAAGTCCTTTTTGAGGACTTTGACTTTCTAGATGAAGACTAAATGATGACTGAAGAAGACAATTAGTCATTATACTTTGACGACGCATCCAATAAAAAAGGATGCGAAACTGGAGTGCTTCCGGTCTCATCACAAGAGGAGCACACCCCAATCTTCATAAAGCTCGACTTCGACGTCACCAACAATGCAACAGAGTACGAAGCGTGTATTCTCAGGTTATAGGTTGCCGTTGCACTTAACGTTAAGAAACTAAGGGTATATGGTGATTCATCACGCACTCATCATAAACCAAATTTCAGGCCGATGGAAGGTACGAAGTGAAAGTCTCGCTCCATATCAACCCTATCTTGAGAATGTCACATCCCAAGTAGATGAAGTCAAATACACATATCTACAATGCGAAGACAATCAATTTGCGGATGTACTAGCAAAGCTCGCATCCATGGTGCGAATTCCCAAGTTAGTGGCTCAATTGCCTCTAGTCATTGAACGAAGGTAAGAACCGACATACGTCTGCACTTTAAATGATACATATAAGTTGCCCAACCTCGATCCGGAAGAGCCCTGGTACACCGAGATTAAGAGCTACCTAGAAACCGACAAATACTCTCCTAGTGCAACTAGAAAGCAGTAAATAGCTCTAAGATGTCTTGCATCACAATACTTACTTCAAGGTGGAGAACTCTACATACGCCACCACAATGGCCTTCACCTCCTTTGCATTACGGATTAATAAGGCAAAATGATCATGGAGCACATCCATGACGAAGTTTGTGGCACTCATATGAATAGCAGGCTCCTAGCCTAAAAAATCATCAAATTAGAGTACTCCTGGACCACCATGGAAAGGGATTGCATGCAACAAGTTCGTACGTGTGATACCTGTCAAAAATACTCCAATGCACAACATATGCCTCCGTTTCTCCTTTTAACATTTGTCTCTCCATGGCGTTTCTCGACATGGAGAATAGACATAATTGGAAAGATTACGCCGGCTGGGAAAGGAGGCCATGAATTCATACTCGTGGCCATAGACTACTTCACAAAGTAGGTCAAAGCAGCGTCATATGCAAAAAACTTCAAGGTAACCACACGACCAAGTTCATCGAGAACAACATAATTTGTTGCTACAGAGTCCCGTATGAGATCATTAGCGACAATGGCACCCACTTTCAAGCTGAGTGTGCGGGTCTGATTGCCAAATATAAGATTCCGCATCATAAGTCATCGCCTTATCAACCACAAGGTAACGAAGCAGTTGAAATTGCCAGTAAAAATCTCAAGACAATTGCACACGTGTGCCCTCGTCGGACCTACGTCCTATGTTGTTTTTGAATTGAACCCGCATGTGAGTGAGTTGAGTGTGTTGTCGATAGAGGGGATCTCCATCGTGCCTATACAGGTAAATCACAGACGCCGGAAACATTGGCGCCAAACTAATTGCCCCGCTATTTAGTCTAGTAACCAAAAGGTGGATTCGGGGACATGGTACGGAAAAGATCTTGGACCCAATTCGCCCGCATGTAGCGGCCTCTACTCGGTCTCATTGTAGTTCCATAAATCATAATCATTGAATTCAAAGAGCCTATCGATTTGATCCTAGAAAGCGCCTAAAATTATTACAAGAGTTGATTTCTATTGTGCATGCATCGCTACATATTCTAACGATTGTGACCACTTCGAATTAATCAAATTAATGGTGCCTATAATTCATCTGAATTTAATGTAATTCAAGTAAACTTCGGTCTTAATAAAGCAATCGAAAGAGTCATAAGAGCAAAGATAAAAAATAATATATATAGAAATATATACTCGGATACATATGAGTTTACTCACCTTGTATCGCTACCAAAGCAAACGAAAACAGAGCAAAGTTAGAGTATCAAAAGCTTCGCTTCCAATTGAATTGCTTATCACATTAAAAGAAATCGTTAGCATTGACAATTACAATTAAATACAATTGTGTTAAGTAAAAAACGATTGAAAACGAAAGAATTTACATGATTGAAAATTAAAATTAAAACCAAATTTAATGTATTATGTTAATCAAAATTAATACGAAAAGAAGATAGAGAGTTTGATTGAATAGCATCAGAATTTGTACCGAAATCCGCAAAGATACGACTCCGAAAGCTGCGACAAATTCGAGGGACTTTTGATTTTGACAGTGTTTATGGATTAAATTTGAGAGAGTTTTTTGAGAGCTTTGAATTGCACTTTTATTGATGATTTTCGTAGATCGAATACTGATTTTAGTTGATGTTTGATTAAGCACAGAGAGCAGTATTTATAGTCGTTTTGGAGGAAGCTAGATCAAAATAGGAAGAATTGGGTTTATGAACGAATCGTATATACTGTCATGTTGCCTCAACCGTATATATGGTTGGTTGACGTGGCAGCCACATCAACCGATCGTATATTCGATTCTTCTTCTATCTATCTTTGTTCAGGAATTTTATCCGTTTTTTGTATCTAATTGTCATTTGAATTAACCTTTATCCACTTTCGGATAAGCTTGGTGGACAAGATCGATTTTTTTAAACATTTAGGATAATTCTCGAATTTTTTGAATTTATCTACGAATTTCTGATTTCATTTATTTTCGAAATCATTTTATAAAACTTGTAAAAATCATAGAAAATCTAACAAATCAGAAAAATAATATAAAAATACTGATGAACTCAGAAAAATGAGAGATTAAAATGAAAAGTGGAAATTAGAGAAATAACCTATATAAAATATTCTAAAAAAAATCCTAAAAATAAAGAGAAAAGCTTAGAAATAGTAAATAAATAAAATAAATAAAAATAAATACTTTCCGCCTATTATTGGGCTCTCGGCGTATGATTTGAAACTCAAATTTAATTTGACTTGTTCGAATGGATGTGGTTTATGGATTTTGTCGCAACTTCTAGAATTAGATTTATTTCAATATGTCGTACCTTTTCCCATCGTGATGTGGATTTAAAAGGAAGAATTCCTCAAAAATCCAAGAAACGAACAAAAACGTGTTTGATAGTGTTTGAACAATAGAAATAACTTCAAATCTTGGAAAAGACTCGAAGGATCTTAACTCACCAAGTGGAACCAGCCCCTAAAAGAGACAACCGACCTAGTAGCTAATCAAGTGAATTTCCGGAACCAAACAACAAAATCACCAGGTATTTCTATGAATAACAAAAGAATTTTACACACTAATCTGACTTTTTTGAGAGTTTCGAACTATTTATATCAGCTGTATCTAATACTATTAATGATATTTATGAGATAGGATCTTCCAAAATATCCTACTAACATTATCTAAATATCTAAATCTATTACATCAAATAATCCTAACCACCTATAATCTTGAAAATTAACTACTCCGAAATCCTAGACTAACTACCAGAACATCTATAACACACGGAATACGGAAATAAGCAAACACGGAAATATGGAAAAAATAGATATTATCCTAATATCTAACTATATTATTAAATATCCTAACAAACTAACAAATATTATCTAACAAACTATTAATCTATCATAATTCGGCCATCTAACTTACAACCGATTTATTTTTCCAGTTATCCCAAGCCGAGATTCCTTTCCAATATGTAACCACTTGAAGCAAATATCTGAATATTTGTTTCTCCAATCAATAGGTATATTTCCAGAATAGCCAATGAAATCCTCATCATTCTCTCCCCCTTTGAAGAATTTGCCCTCAAATTTTGGTCGGAAAAGTAGGAAAGATCACCAACGTTGAAAGTAGTACTCACATTACCTATTCGGTGGAAGATCAATCTGTAAGCATCTCTCTCAATTTCTGAAGATCTTGACGGTCTCCAGCAGCTTTAGGCCAATTGTTCTTCCTCTCATTGGAAAACGTCCTTCCTCAAATGCACCACAACCAGATCACCACTTGAAAAGAAGGTTGTGTGCGCCATTTTTTCCCTGTCATGTACTTGTGATTCATCTTTTCAATCGATCCTTGACTGTATGATGAAGTTTCAAAAACTCCTCAAGCTATCCTTAGCAGTTGGTGTATCAAGCTCCCCTTTGGAATAGGGCAGCTCCAATGGTAGATAGGGTTCCCTAACACAACCTCAAAGAGATTTAGAAGTGTACTAGAATGACTCCTATTGTATGCAAATTCGCATTGCAGCTTACATCCCAATCTTTTTGAGTCTTGTTGACCAACCCTGAAGAATGGTCTCCAATGTTCGATTTGTACCTCGTTTGGATCAGTTTGTGGATGGTGAGAAGTGCTAAAGAGAGCTTCGTACCAACACTTTCCATAGAGTGCGCCAAAAGTGACTAAAATTCGTGTCCCTATCAGAAACATGATCAAAGGTATCCATGTAAACGAACAATCTCTTGAAATAAGATCTCCAATATGAGTAGATCATCTGTTTTGGCAAGGAACAAAGTGTCCATTTTCGAGAAACGATCCACCACACCATGATTGACCTTACTCGTTGAGTTCGTGGTCGCACAATAAATCCATACTCACACTTTCCCAAGGTGTAGAAGGAACAGGCAAAGGAGTATACAACCTTGTGGAGTTTTCTTGGACAATTGACATGTACTCATTGCTCACAATCTTTCACATACTTCAACATCTTTGGGCCAATAGAGTTTCTCTCTCCTATTGAAATATCCTGTTTTGTGAACCCCAAAGTGACCAGCAAGACCACCACCATGCCCCTCACGAACCAGAAGCTCACGAATTCCACACTGAGGAATGCAAAGTTTGTTACCCTTGAAAAGAAAACCATCATGTAATGTGAACTCACCAGAAGGGCTTGCAAGAATCTTGGAAAAAGCAGGATCCGTTGTATAGTATTCTTTGAGGATTTCGAATCCCAACACTTTAGTTTCCACCATAGCCAATAAATAATTCCTCCTTGAGAGTGCATCGGCCACCACATTCGTTTTGCCCTCCTTGTACTTGGCATGGAATGTGAAAGATTGCAAGAACTCAACCCATTTTGCATGTCTATGATTCAATTTTTTTTGTCCATTGATATACTTCAAAGACTCATGATCAGAATGCAATATGAAAGGCTTAGGACGCAAGTAATGTGACCAATGATCAAGAGATCGAACAATAGCATAGAACTCTCGATCATAATTGGAATATTTCAGTTTAGCACCATTCAACTTCTCACTAAAGTATGCAATAGGTCGCTTTTCTTGAATTAAAACTCCTCCAATGCCGACACCACTTGCATCACATTCGACTTCAAAAAGCTTCGCAAAATRTGGTAGAGCAAGAATAGGTGCATGGCAAAGCTTRCTCTTGATAGTCTCAAAAGCTTGTTGAGCRTTAGGGTTCCATTCGAACTTCTCTCCTTTCTTTGTCAAAGCAGTAATAGGCTCCATAATTGTTGAGAAATTCYGAATAAAACGRCTATAGAAACTGGCAAGGCCATGGAAACTTCYAACCTCATGAACACTAGTAGGRGCCAACCATGTGGAAATGGCTTCAAKTTTCYAAGGATCAACATGTATCCCCGCACAAGAAACAATGTAACCAAGAAAAGTGATACTAGACACCATAAACTCACACTTCTCAAGTTTCCCATACAATTTCACATSCCTCAATTTCCCAAAGAGTAATTTCAGATGATCCAAATGTTCAACTTCATTCTTGCTATAAATTAGGATATCATCTAAATATACCACAATGAACTTGTTAAGAAAGGGARGTAGTACCTCATTCATGAGTCTCATGAACGAACTAGGGGCGTTGCATAGACCAAAGGGCATCACCATCCACTCGTATAACCCTTGCTTTGTCTTGAAAGCCGTTTTCCATTCATCCCCTGCATGAATTCTCATTTGATGGTAACCACTCCGCAAATCAATCTTGGAAAAAATCATAGCACCATGGAGTTCATCCAACATATCTTCCAAACGAGGCATTGGGAATCGATACTTGATTGTGATGTTATTCACGGCCCTAGAATCAATACACATACGCCAAGAACCATCTTTCTTTGGCACAAGCAAAGGTGGAACGACACAAGGACTCATACTCTCACGAACATAGCCCCTATCAATCAATTCTTGAATTTGTCTCTCAAGTTCTTGGCTTTCTTGAGGATTGCATCTATAAGCAGGCTTGTTTGGYAGAGGTGCGCCGGGAATCAAATCAATGGCATGCTCAATACCCCTCAAAGGAGGTAATCCCGTAGGCAACTCATCAGGAAACACATCTTGAAACTCATCCAATAACTCAAGTAAATGTTTATTAGAGTGCGTGATTGGATTAGTAACCAAGCTATGTTTGACAACAAGAAGATATCCTTTCTTTTCAGCATCAAGTTCCACAAGAATATCTTTAGWGTTAAGGAGTAAGATACCTTTGTCTTGTTGTGGAATACCTCTAGGGTTTGGCTTCTTTGTGCTAGGATGAAACTTGTACTTCTTTCCATCCAAAGAAACCYTATACACATTAGACTCTCCATCATGAATCACCTTCCTATCAAACTGCCATGGTCGTCCAAGAAGGATATGACAAGCACTCATTGGCAAGATATCACACCAAATCTTATCTTTGTATGGACCTATGGTGAAAGYAACCAAAGATTGTTGTTGAACCTGCAACCCACATGAATCATCGACCCAACTCAACTTGTAGGYTTTGGGATGTGGTCTCGTTTCAAGATTCAATTTGTCCACCATTGCTTGAGACGCCACATTAGTGCAAGATCCACTATCAATAATGACACTACAACCCTTGTCTTGAACAAGTGCAATAGTGCGGAAAAGTTTCTCCKTCTGAAGATCGTCTTCCCCCACATTAGAGTGCAAGATTCGCCTTATAACAAGCWTTTGAGCGTCATCATTGGTGAAACAATCCAATTCTTGATCATGATTGTCATTGGAAAGGTCTTCTTGAACGATTTCTTGGTCCAAAATCTCAGCTTCTTGGAATTCTTGGATCGTCAAAGCTTTCTTGTTCGGACAATCCCTCTTGAAATGGCCTCTTCCATGACAATTGAAGCACTTCCTTCTATCCTTCTCATCAGGGCTTTCTTGAATAGTGGATGATGGATTCCCCTTCGAAATTGGAGTYGAAGTAGGAACACTAGAAGATATCGATGAGGATTGAGCCCCCTTGAAAGTAGGTCGTTGAGTGTATGCAAGATTGCGTTCTATCTTTTCTGCCTTGTGACACATATCCTCAAAATCAACAAAGTGTGCAAGATCAAGCTATTAAGATAATTGCTACCTCTTCAACCCTCTTGGAAACGTGCCATCTTTTGTGCTTCTTTTTCCGCAATGTCACAAAGAAGAGTGAGTCTTTCAAATTCTTGCAAGTATTTCACGAACAGATTTGTTGCCTTGAATCAAAGAAGACAACTTGAGTAGTTTGATGATCGAATCCCTAGGAACAAATTTGCGCATGATTTCCTCCTTCAATTGCTTCCAAGAACATATAGGGTATTGTTGTTTTGATGGCGTTGAGCTTGCACATGGTCGAACCATAAGGATGCATGCTTCGCAATCTTAGGATTGCCACCCTGCAACTAGTAAACATCATCTATTCCTTAAAAACAAAGAAACGATCTAGTTGTCTTACCCAATTGTGTACTTGTTCAGATCCAAGAACCATCAAATTCAGGAACATGTAATCCGTAGATGCTTGAGATCATCATGTCTAGGTGGACGTTCCTTCTCGTCCTCATCTGAACTCTTGAATTGCATAATACCCGAATCTTCTTTTACCAACGTCTTGCATGGCATCAAGCCTGCCGTTAAACATTGATGACTATTGAACTTCTTGAGGATTCACTATTCATCTGTGTCACTATCATCGATGATGCAATAGCCTGAGAATATCATCTATCGTTATCCATGAAAAAAATTCTGGTGAAATTGGCACAAAAACGTGGAGATCCCCGAAGAATCGTTGTCTTGATACCAAATTGATGTGGATTTAAAAGAAGAATTCCTCAAAATCCAAGAAACGACAAAAGTGTTGATAGTGTTTGAACAATAAAATAACTTCAAATCTTGGAAAAGACTCGAAGGATCTTAACTCACCAAGTGGAACCAGCCCTAAAGAGACAACCGACCTAGTAGCTTAATCAAGTGAATTTCCGGAACCAAACCACAAACTCACAAGGTTTTCTCTGAATTAACAAAGAAGAATTTTAAACACAAATAATCTGAATTTTATTGAAGAGTTTCGAACCTATTTATAATACAGCTAAGTATCTAAAAACTAATTAAGTATTTATGAAAGATAGGAATCTTATCCAAAAATATCCTAACTAACATTATCCTAAAATATCTAAATCTAATTACATCAAAAATACCTAACCAACCTAACTAATCTGGAAAATCCTACCGACTAACTAACACGGAAATCCTAACTAACACACGGAAACACGGAAATAAGCAAAAAACACGGAAATCTGGAAAAAACCTAGAATTTATCCTAATATCCTAACTAATTATTAAATATCCTAACAAACTAACAAATATTCTAACAAACTAATCTAATCTATAATAATTCGGCCAATCTAAACAGTTACAACCGATTTATTTTTCCAGATTATCCTCCAAGCCGAGATTCCTTTCCAAATATGTAACCACTTGAAAGCAAATATCTGGAATATTATTGTTTATCTCCAAATCAATAGGATAATTTTCCAGAATAGCCAATGAATCCTCATCACATCGTCTATTTAATTTGGGGTGACATTTTTTGGTGTCTAAAACAATTATCTCTAAGATGACGGAGAATTACAGAGATTGGCTACAAAAGCTACGCTTTGCTCTATGAGGGTACATAACCTCTATCCGCACTTCGAAAGGAGCTGCCCCTTTCTCACTAGTCTATGGCACCAAAGCAGTTCAGTCGGTAGAGTTATAGATCTCGTCTCTACGTATTGTCCTAGAAAGCAAGCTCTCAGAAGAAGAAAGGGTTATAGCAAGATTCGACGAGTTGGCCTTGCTCGACAAAAAGCGATTAGTTACTTTGCATCACGTGCAAGCATACCAAAAGAGGGTCGAATGATACTTCAACTGGCGAGTCAAGTCACAAGGCATCAAGGAAGGTGGTTTGGTTCTTAAGGCACTACACAAAACAGTCCTTGATCCTCAAGGTAAGTTTCATCCTATTTGGGCAGGTCCTTACATTGTCAAGAAGATCTTATAACCAAAAGGGGCAGTTCAAATAATGGACACAACCGATGATGATTTCTACAGCCTCACCTATAGCAATAAAATAAGCAACATGCATCAAAACTATAGATATCCTGATTTCTAATGGGATACATAGGCAACCTCGCCCTAAGGTTCGACCACAATAACAAGTGCACAACTTGTTTTGGATTTGCAAGTGAACAAAAGTCAAGCGACAATTGGATGAAGTTTTCTTTAGCATGCTCAAAATAAACAATGTATAAAGGCAATGCAAGTTTGTAATTTGTTACTACATGTAATTAAAACTGAGCAATCATAATAAAAGAAAATTTCAAACTCCAATAAGTTCAATTATTACATGCAAAATACAAAAGAAAAGGCGGCTCGCAGGCCAATCGCTTTATTAACTCAAAAATAAACAAACTTTAAACAACAGTTGCAAAAAAAAAAGCAATCACTCCTTRTTCTACTCTTCTTACTCCTTGACATCATCTTTCCTAGCACCTGAGCTTTGACCTCTAGGCGTCCTCACCCACTTACGTTTCTTAGGTCTATCTTTCACTTTGGCGTTCCCTCTTCCTTTGTTGTCACCCGCAGTCACCTTCATAGGTCCAAGTCTTCTTTCAGCAACATTTGATTCAATTCTCAAAGGAGAAAGTATCTGGAGCCTACTCTACAAGGGCACTTTCTCAGGACCAAGTCTGTCCTTGACGGAAATAGCTCTAGACTTTGTCACAGTCAAATTTCTTGCCTTTGTCACGGTCCTTCTGTTGTGCATGTCTTACCTCAGCACGTCTCATGGTATTAGTAGCGTCCATCCATACACGGAAATGAGCAGAAATCTTTTGTTCGCCTCGAGTAAGTGAGGTCACCTCAAGTGTAGAACTGGATTCCCAATACGTCTCCCATTCTATTGCATTGCCTGAATGCATACGCTTATCTTCCGGCTTAATCGTGTCAACTGCGTGAATAAGATGAACTTTCCTGTGTTGCCTCATCACCCTCGAAGAAAAATAAAAGGTCAACGTGGTCAAGCTCTCCACATGCACATACGAAGACAAGTGAGCATGCACCATACTCCTAATACCCCACCAAGGGACGGTCCACCATACGAGAATACCATGATCAACAAGGATAAAAATCCACTCATGTTGAGATTTTTCAACATGGACCCTCTTACGGGAAAAGAATCCCTTAACAGAATATTTGACAGGATTTTGGGGCGCCTCAATAAGGCTAAAGCGCTCTACCAGCCAAATCTGTCAAAAGCAATATCATATACAATATTTAGTCATCTCACAAGTAAGCAGGCAACAATCTTTGTATAAATGCACGATTTTGCAAAGATTCGAGTAAAAATATTATACCTATAGCAAGATAGGGCATCCAATCAAAGGTGCATGCGGATCCTTCTTAAGGCGGTGAGTGTCACAAACAGCTTCCCCATGCGCAACGGGATATGAGAACGACTAGCCTTGCTTTGCTCAAAGATGATGATAAGGCTAGCATGTCCAGTATTCGGCTTGCCAAGAACAAATAAGAAGCGCACAAATAAACTGATCCTAATTGCACACCTACAGTGGACTCTACGACAAGAAGCATCACTAGCAACATAGTCTACTAATGCAAGGAAATAAATTTTGCGACCATCCACTATGCGTCGTGAAGTTGGACTAAGTCTCAAGAACCTCTAATACGCATCAACGAAATAGTCAGGGGTATTAGAGATATAAGGAAGACTTACAGTAGGCCAAGAAATTATGGCGCCTAAGTTTTCAAGCAAAGGAATAATTTCTTTGTCCAAAAGGCGAAAACAGTGCATTGATGGGTCCCACAGGCTAATAGCAGCATAAAGAAGGTTTGAGTCGATAATTACATACCTTAAACTCAAAAGCATAAAGAAGGTTTGTGTCGAATTCAGCCTTGCAAGATCCTTCCTTTCACGAGCATCCAAGTTTCGTAGCAAGTCATTCAAGGTCGAAGCAAAATTTCTCTCCAATTGATTTGTTGATGTAATGAATTAAATGAAGTTTAAGAAATGTAACAGAGGTTTTTACTCACTTTTGGAGGTTGTAATGACGAATTAGGGTGTGCATAAACCCTTATTTTAAAGCAAAATAGGCCGAAAAAACTTTCCTAGACGCAAAAATCGAGCAAAAGGCTCGATTCATGGGAGCAATATGCCTAGAATATGGGTGTTTTTGGCTCATTTTGCTTTGTTTCATCGATCCCAAGCACTTTAGCACGCAGTTGTTGGTTTAACTTGGGTTCTTTTATGACATTTCAATGGAGAATAAGACAAGATTCTCTTCAATGACTCAACGTAACACAAATACACAACAATGAAAAAAAAAGAAAAAAAGAACGACAGTCATCGTCGTAGTCAAACACTTGCATTACACATTGCATATAGCTAGAAAGTTGACTTTTGCAAGTCGTAGTCAAAGATCAATATTGCAAAATGAGCTATGTCTAGAATCATACAGAATCTAGGTATATTTACAAAATACACATGCACTCCTAGTAGTCTCTCAATGCCTGCCCTATACATCTGAATCACAAAGACGAATGGGTCAACGAATGACAGAGCAAGAATCTTAAGATATAAACAATGCTTCCTTACCTGCCCACCATAAGGAAGAATAAAGTTCTGAGCATGTCTGGCAATCGAAGGAGCAGGCTCAATGAATTCTTCCGAGCCGGGGCCAATCTTCAAGTTAGCAAAAGGGATCTCCCCAACATCCTAGTCAGGTTGCCCTAGCAAAAACACGAGTTAGTGCACAACTAACTAATGAAGAAAGCAAAAGAGTCGAGAAATAAAGCTCATACCTCAGCTACCAGCTCCACTCGAGGGGCTAGGCGCTCCTCGATGAAGCGAGCATATGTATTTCACCCTCGAGTCCCAATAAGGCGCTTCCACTTGTCATCGTGTCAGAAGCATCCTAAGGCACTAGCTGCTCCGAGCGGTTGTGTTATCTCAACGCACACTCATCTAAATACTTGAAGGGCCCTTGGGACCCTCAAATAAAGCACCGTCTCTTGGTAAGCTCGACAGCTGGATCAAGTCTCTTTGGCCTCAGTCCCTCTACTCTCCTCTAGGAACGCCACTCAATCTCAAAGATAGCGAAATTAGAGTCATAATCTCTAAAAGTAACATGCATGTAAGTAGCAAAGCTTTAAAGCTCACCTCAACTGAGTTATAACGGCGAATGATCCTCTTGGGATGCTGAAGTCCGCCATTCCAAGATGTGGCTCTTCGAGGGACCCACCTGCATCACGGGCCACTAAGCATGTTGCGCCTGAGGTGCTAACTCAAGAACAAGCACCATGCGCGGGAAGAAATCGTACACCCAAAACCGAGGTCACAAAGAAACAAAGTCAATTAGTAGAATGCAAATAAAGCAAAGACAAAGACAGAAAGGTAGAACAGAAATTACCACGAGTATCCTCCAGCAACCAGCAAGTGCGGGGTTCACATAACCATTGACTTGACGGCACCACGATCGCAATAAATGGATCAAGCAACCATAGCCTAATCCGCCCCAGTCGAAGGAGGAGACCTCAAAGAGGTTCTCCAGAGTAGCAAAAAATCGCAGCTGCACTGTAGTTCAGTACCCTTGTCAGGGCACAAAGCAGTGCTAATCGTTACTAGCATAGAAATCCTGGCGGACTATTCATCCTTCGGGCCCTCCATCTCTAGACCGTCTACGAGCACGCTTAATGGTGCTCTCTTGTCACTTGCTCCTACCCGCAACTCAGAAGCTACTGATCCTAGCCAGTCATCTAGACGAGGGTCATAGGTCTTTATCTCACCATCCATGGGAACAGACCTCCTGGTGAAAGCAAGACTTATCAGCATAGGAAACTCATAGGGGGTCACAGTCATCTCCCTCCACGGAAAATGAAACGTGTTGGTGGTATCCCAAAACAACTAAATTAGACCGAACACCATAATCCTAGGCGCAGTTTAATATGACTGGTTTAGCATGCTAAGGGTGAAGTCAAGAAAGCCGCATTGGCTCAAGATGTGCCACACTTCGGGACGACGCTTAAAGAACATGACAAAGTAGATGTCAGCCACTACCTTGGGAGTCCCGAACAAACAAATATTGTAGTCACTCTGTACGAGAAACGACAAAGTTAGCAACAAAATCAAAACCAAGCATCAACGCAAACAAAGGATGCATACCCTTCCATTCATCGGACGAATAGAGATATGGTTTTTCGAGTAGCAATGCAACTCAGAGTTATCCCAATCATCTACTCTCCATACATTACGAGAGCTAGACACCTTCTTTGCTCTCCGAGTCAGCATGCTACGAACAAAGCAAAATAAGAGCCTAGAGGACAAATGGGTAGCATCCGGCTAGAAACGGAACGATTCATGCAAGAAAACATCCCTTAGGGGGCTCACACCTACTCAACACAACTATGGCCAAGGAGAATGCACTTCTTCTCCCCAGTGAAACCACATGGCCAATGGAATGTACGATTCCATTTTGAATTTCATATGTAACAAAGATTTAAAGACAATGCACGAATTCACCAATGCATTAATCTAGTCACCATTAACAAGTCATTTTCAAAGTTTGAAGCTACTTACAATGGTGAAATTACACATGAGTACTCACATTATGGCAACAAGGCATGGAAAGGCTTATTCCATCATCAACAAACAAGAATCAACAAGGCATATGCATAATTCAAGAAGGCATGGACATGAACAATCTACTATTCATCTTCTTCAAGTAATAAGCTTACAAGTTCATAACTCACTCAAATTTGCACCAAATTTGGTGAAACAAGTTGCAAAAGACTCCAAAAGACATAAATAAACAATAACATTCATCAATTTTGGACATACACAAGCAAGGGAGAAAGTCCCAATTCAATTGCACATTTAAATGGCATAATTTTGAATAATAATTTTCAACTTACAAGTGAATTTCAACTTTAAAGTAGCAAACTTACTTGAATTTGGGATTTGATGAGGAAAAGAGACCTTTCTAAACAATTCCAAGATGCAGCAATGAAGTTTGCAGAGAGTTTTCAATAGAAAAGGCAAATCAAATGGAAAATGAAGCAAATGTGCCAAAATTTGGCACGAAAATCGACCAAAATAGGCTAAATAGATAGGCGCAATTATACCCAGCTTTTTGACTTATTTTTGGCATTTTCGAGCCATTTTTCTTATGTGCCCACTTGTACGCACGAAACACATTACATTCAAATGTCGTTGGTACTTCCTGGAATCCCAACTAACTTTCAAAGTCATGCACAATGATCAAAATGCCCTTAAGATCATCAGTTATAATGAGGAAATGTTCCTCAATAAAAAAATTTAATGCTTCCTCAATATCAGTAACAAAGAGGAATTGATTCCTCAAACTTGATTCCTCAATATGTTGCTCGGTGGAAGAGGAAAAAAAAAGAAATCACAATTGCACGTGGGTCCCACAAACTGGGGTGTAAAAATAATTTTTTTTGCTCAGTTCAACCCCAAAACGACGCGTTTTGGGTAGTGGGTGAACTGGCCCCAGCCCAAAACACGTCGTTTTGAGCACATAGGAAGCAAAAAAAAAGTGCAAAGAGCAGCCTGCACGCGTGTCAGGCCAGCCAATCATCGCTTGACACGCCGCCTGGCAATTGCTTTCAGCCAATCACATTTCAGCACAAATACTCAACGGCTCTAAATTTATAAAACTGATTTCGGCATTAAAAAAAATTACCAACGGTCATATTTTTTCCTCCTCTATAAATAGAAACCCATTTTTCTATATTTTGATACACTTTCATAATTCATAAAATTAATTATCTTGTTATTTTCCTCCAATTTTTGTTCAAGCTAATCCTCCAATTTCAAGGTAATTCTCATTAACAATTTTTTTAAATATTTCTGAAAATATTAAAATTTGATAATACTAATGTTTTTGTTGTTATAATAATATTGTTGTTCATTTTGGAATTATTTTTTTGAATTAATTGCTTCTTGTTATTTCCTTGAATCTTAATTAGTGAGTTGTTTTATTTTCCATTGAAGTTGTATTTTTCTGAAATATATTCGCAAATAATTGAAGAGTAAAATACATTGATGAAGGTAGTTGCTGTACTTGTTGTTGTATGTAGTTCTATATTTTTTGGTATATATTGTTTACCTGAATTTTATGCCAAATTGATTATTGTTTAATATGTTGCAGAAACGAAGTAGTTCTATATTTTTTGGTATATATTGTTCACTTGAATTTTATGTCAAATTGATTATTGTTTAATATGTTCCAGAAATGGACCGTAACCACCCCAACTTCAKCATGAATTTGAACGAATTCAACGATGCGCTTTTTACCCACCCTCAATTTCTCAATGCCTTGCAACAAAGAGGAATGAGGTTGTCCCCAAATCCTTCACCCTTHTATGACTCCCAAGGAAACTCTCCTAATGTTTATCAGGGGAGTAACTCCCAACARGAGGAGGATCCTGAGGAGGAGCGCGTTCCAGAGACACCACAATACCCTCCGCAAATTCCAGCAGTCCCGGTCCACAATACTCCCTTAAGGGCGACTCGTAATTGGTCCGTAGCAGAGGATACCACACTCATTGCATTGTACATGCAGTTCAGTGAAGATGCTATGGTTGGTACAAACCAAAGAGCAAGTGATCTTTAGAGAAAGGTGTCTACTGCATGGAATGAAGCGCAACAAGAGAAGCCTCACCTCCTTCCGCCAAGAGAACTAAAGAGTTTGGAATGCCATTGGAGAAGGATGGCTAGTGATCTACTCTAATGGAGCGCTGCGTACGACGAGGCCGGAAGAGCGGATGGAAGCGGTCTTGGTGAAGTCGACCGCCTTCAAAGGGCAAGTCGTCTATTCTCCCAGACTTCTAAGCCAAAACCACATAACTTCACTTACCAACATGCTTGGGAAATGGTTAGGAGTAACCCCAAGTATAGGGAGAAATTGAGATGGGGAATGTTGAAAGATGAAAGAGTTGCTTGTGCTGTTGATGATGATGGAAGCAGTGGTAGTGGGAAGAGATCCAAGATTGAGGGTGTTGTTCAAGGTGAAGCTGTTGCAGCTAGCTACTCGTCGGGAGGAATACCTCGCCCTAAGGGTGTTAAAAAGGCAAAGGCTAGGCGCAACAAGGGCAAAGCAACTGCAGATGAGGATGGGTTAARTGGTGAGCAGATGAAGTTAAACATTGAGGTACGCAAATCTGAATTTAGTCTGAAAGAGAAGAAGTARGAACTTCAACTTCAAAAGGAGGCYAGAAAGCAACAACAATTAGAAATGGAGCAGAAGAAGATGAAAGTACAATTGCTGCAAACTCTGATGTCAAAGGGAAGCCCTCTTACACCAGCTGAAGAGGCGTACAAGGATCAACTATGGGGAGAGGTGTACGGGCAATACATCGGTTAAAATGTTTCGTAGTGTGGTTTAGGTTGTGTGTTTGAACTTAATTGCTTTATGTTTGTTATGCTTTATGTTTGTTATGTAATGCACTTTAATATTTAATTCACGTTGTACTTTATGTTTGAAATAAATGAATCATTTGTTTGTGTCTAATATTTGCACCATCAATTTTTTGATAAAGCACCATGAATTATTTTCAACAAGTCTAAAAAAACAATAATGTTCTGACAAAGCTACAAGATTTTGAACAAGCCCCATCAATTTTCTAATAAAGCACCATGAATTATTTTCAACAAGTCCAAAATAACAATAATGTTCTGACAAAGCTACAAGATTTTGAACAAGCCCCATCAATTTTCTGATAAAGCACCATGAATTATTTTCCACAAGTCCAAAAAAAACAATAATGTTCTGACAAAGCTACTTTAATTTTGAACAAGCCCCATCAATTTTCTGATAAAGCACCATGATTTATTTTCAACAAGTAAAAAAAAAACAATAATGTTTTGACAAAGCTACAAGATTTTGAACAAGCCCCATCAATTTTCTGATAAAGCACCATGAATTATTTTCAAGAAGGAGATGAATAACAATAATGTTCTGACAAAGCTGTAACATTTTCAACAAGCCACATCAATTTTRTGATAAAGCACCATGAATGATAAYATAAAGCACCATCATTGATCTGACAAAGCTACATTAATATGAAAACAAGCAATAATGTTGATAGAATTTCTTTGTCTCATTCGCCTTACAATTCCTACTAAATAGGCACACATCTTTACCAAGCATATCTACACTAGTACACAAACATTAAAATTTTCTTACGAAAACCCAAAGCATGTATTCATTTCCAATTAGCTCTTCATCAAGTTCTAGTTCCTCATCTAGTTCAGATTTAAACAATGAATTTGAAGAACTTCTACAACAATATTTATTCAACCAAACACAAACTCAAAATAGAAGCGGCTCAAGGAGAAGAGTTGAAAGAAATAGAGAGCAAGGTCATTCCAAACTGTTCAACGATTACTTTGCTGAGAATTGTGTTTATAATGAAAACCAGTTTCGACGCAGATTTTGAATGCAAAGGCCTTTGTTTTGTCGAATTATGGACAAGGTGGTCGAAGGAGATGAATGGRTTCAACAACYTCGGGAT
The DNA here is from genome assembly GCA_008642245.1 of Bassia scoparia. Classification (NCBI taxonomy): domain Eukaryota; kingdom Viridiplantae; phylum Streptophyta; class Magnoliopsida; order Caryophyllales; family Amaranthaceae; genus Bassia; species Bassia scoparia. The sequence goes on from SNQN01001390.1 coordinate 32,560, forward strand.
GCTTCTGGAAGGRTGGGTTTGTCACCGTTGCAGAAGTGCACCGCTYCAATGAGGATGTTGGCGTATGGTGTGGCCGCAGATGCGGTAGATGAGTACTTACGGATGGGTGAAAGGACCGCAAGGTTGGCACTAAGTCACTTTTTTCAAGGGGTCATATCAAACTTCGAAAATGAGTACTTCAGGAGGCCTACTGATGTAGATTTACAGCGGATCACTTACCAGAACGAACGTCGGGGTTTCCCATGCATGATCGGGAGCATAGATTGCATGCACTGGGAATGGAAGAACTGTCKTGCGGCCTGGAAAGCAAAATATGCAGGTCGGTCTCATACTGCAACGCTCATTCTAGAAGCGGTTGCCGATCAAGATTTGTGGATTTGGCATGCTTTCTTTGGAATGCCTGGATCCTGCAACGATCTAAATGTCCTTTACAGATCTACTGTGTTCGATGAGGTGTGCAAGGGGTTGCACCGCCCAAACTTTTACTGTTAATAACCGTACTTACGACTACGACTCTATTTAGCAGACGGAATCTATCCGAAATGGCCTACATTTATTCAAGGTATAACGCATCCTCAGGTAATGAGGATTGTTTGCAGATAAACAAGCAGCTGCTCGTAAAGACGTCGAACGGGCATTTGGAGTTTTACAAGCTCGGTTTGCAATTATACGACAACCGTCGCTTGCATACGACGAAGACATGTTGTCCGACGTAATGAAAGCTTGTATAATTCTCCACAACATGATTGTGGAGGATGAACGACACAACGACACAGGAGCGGATGTTTTACGTCGGTACTATGAGGAAGATCGCCGCAAGGTTCTGGAGCTAGCGCTGGTGGCTCGTTAAACAACGATGAGCCTTTTGAATTCAATGTCGGACGACCGGGCAACATGGACTTCGAGGCGTACCTCAATCGCAGGCTTGAAGTTCGTGATAGAGAAAAACATTTAGCACTAAAATGAGATTTGATTGAACACATTTGGGAACACTTCCGTCACCACGCTGAGTGATGAGATGTATTAAGCTTGTTTCGCTTGACCTATGTTTTTTTCAATTACATTCGTAMTTGTACGCTTAAGAAATCTGTGCTTTCAATAATGCGATGTTGGTGTTTGGTCTTCTTGTATTTTTGTTGTTTTTAATAAAAATCAGACATTTTGTAACAAAAATAATTACGTCATTTCCGATGATTCAAACTTAATTTAGTGTAATGTATAAAAATTGTAAACACTACCTCAATTCTTACTATTTTCCAGAACTTTTAAGTTGTATTTTTTTTAATTAAATTCATTATTCAAAACCAAGTAATTTAATAAAATTTATAATTACGATTAGTAATTAACTAATTTATTTAATTACTACGTTATGTTAATTAATCAATTAATTACAAAATATTGTTAATTACAATATGTTTATATTTATATAAATTGAATGATGTGTAAATATGGTGGGGTATAGGAAAAAGTAGGAGAGAGAGTATTAAGGAAACTTTTTTTTGCTCATTGTTATGGAGGAAAAACTTTAGATGAGGAAAAATTGGATGGGAAGTGAGAGAAAGTAGGAGAGAGCGTAGTGAGGAGAGGAAAACTTCCTGACCATTACTAGTGCTCTAAGGAAGCAAAATGGCCCAAAAGTCATCAAATCGCAACAAAAATGCACCGACCAAACTACAACAAGTCACAAGCGAGTACAAAATCAAGACGAAGCAATAGCCAAGATCAAGAGAAAATCAAAACACGAGTCAAAACCGAAGTAAGAATCCCTAATCGAAGCAAAGTTATCACCAGTAAAAGCTCAAGGGTCAAGCGGTAGCCCGATTGCCAATATACGCAATGTAAGTCAAAATTACAACAAAAAGATATTGCTATATACAATCGTGGCTATATGTGACATTCATCATCGAAGCAAGGCATAGGCATCAACACTAGCAAAAAGACATTTGCTATATGCATTCTTGACTGTACGCGACGTTATCTTCACTTCAATTTTCCTGGATGACCAGCCGAGAAGGGATAAAAACATAAGCATATAGTCCTAACGGCGGCATCAATACGGACAAAGCATTATCTTTCTCAAAAGGTCCTAACGGTGGCATCGATTCGGACACAATTTAATCTCCTCAAGAAGTCCTAACGACGACAACGATACATACACAACATCACTTCCCCAACAAGTCCATACGACGACATCGGTACGAACRCAATCTCACCTTCATAGAAGTCCAAACGCGGCATCAGAGCGGACACCAAATCAAATATTCCCCATGAAGTACTTATGGAGGTATCAGAAGGAACATTAAGCTAGAAGATCCCTAGAGAGTCCTGACGGCGGCATCAGAACGGAGTGAAACACAGTAGAGATGTTTAAACGGTGGCATCGGAGTGAACGAACAAAAGCAAATAATAGTAGAGCACCCTCCCGAAAATCCCAGTGGAGACAGAACCAAAGGCGGAAATGTAATCAAAAGCACAAGAGACACAAACAAGCAGTAAGAAATAGCAACAGGTTCAGGTAAATGTGTAAAACTAACACATTTGTTTTGCAAGTACCAGGTACTTTGACTTTCGTTTTATGAGATTTTGTCTCTACAAACACTACAAAAAAATGACCAAAGAGCAACGGAAAAATCCGTCACTGATTTACTATGAAACGGAATTAGTGACAGATTTGATCCGTTACTAAACCTTTTGTCGCTAATCCACTTTAGCAACGGATTTACAAAATCCGTCACTGAATTTAGAGACGGATATAGTTCCAACTTTAAATCCGTCACCAATATCAGTGCAAAATCTGTCACTAATATCAGTGACAGATTGATATTAGTGACGGATTTTGCAATCCGTCACTAATATTAGTGACGGATTTTAGAATCCGTTTCTAATTTTACTTGAGCAAAAAAAATTAAATTATACGTATTATTTTCACGCATCCATACACTTCCTCCACTCCCATTCACACTCCTTTACTCTTTCTTTCCTTCTCTTGAGGATTGAACCCGTTACCTTAAAGTCACAAAGAGGCGCACCAACCAACTACTCCAAACACATCTTTTATACATCTCTCGGTAATATTAATAATATGTAAAAGAACTATTATAGACGGATTCAAAAAACCGTCACTAAATTAGCAACGGATTCAAAAATCCGTCTCTAAATTTAGAAATTGATGTTTTAAATCTGTCTCTAACTAATAGTTGGCCTTTTTAGRAAAGCATGTCAAGAAAGTCGTAACACAAAATAGCAAGGGATTTAAAAATCCGTCACTAATTTGGCGACGTATTTAAAAATCCGTAACTAATTTAGCGACGGATTTAAAATCTGTCACTAAATTAGCAACGAATTTGTAATCCATCACTAAATTAGCAATAGATTAAAAAATCCATCACTAATTCAGTGACGGATGAAATAGCAAAGGTGTGGAGTGTAACTCGTAACACATTTTAGTGACGGATTAACAAATTTGTCACTAATTTAGTGACGGATTAAAATTAGTTGCAAATTTTGTGACGGATGAAAAAATCCGTCACTAAAATTATATACGGATTTTAAATCRGTCACTAATTTAGTGACTGAATAAAAATTCTGTTGCTAATTTTTTTTCAAAACGGATTTTAATTTTCCGTATCTAAATTCGAAATGGATATATATATCCGTCACTGAAATCCATCGTTATTCACTTGATTTTTTGTAGTGAAACTCAGCCAAAGTGGAGGCTTCTATAGATACCTAAATTTATCACTAGCCCAAGAAGGCTAATGATAAGACACCCCTTGCAATACACAAGCTAAATCGAGAGAGCTAGGACCCTAACAATTCCTTAAAAAAGGCAAATTTTCCTTACACCAGGCACCTTTTCAAGTACTCAGCACCCCCCAAAAAATGATTTTTAATTTTCCAACAATTTTAACTTATTTTAAACATTTTTCTATAATTTTCATGATTTTTCTGGATTTTTCTAAGTATTTTTGCAAATTTTCGGAGTTTATGACAATTTAATTAATTTTACAATAATTAAATAAATTATAAAAAGATCTCCAAAAACTACGAAATTGTGACACAAAATACTAGATTTTACAAGGAAATTAGCATATTTTTTCCATAATTTTTGGATTTGTGGATAAAAATTTATGAATTTCTTAAGCAAAATGCGCAACTGAGCGAAAACAGAACGTTCCGGAAGCTTCCGGAACCTTTCAGGCCCGTGGCTTGCTCTTTAAGGATGTCCACATACATCCGGTAGCTTTCCTTGCATGCGTGCAGACTTTCGTACGCACAAAATATTTTTCAACAAAAAATAAGCCAACACATATTTGCTTAAAAGGCAAGGCAAATCGCACAAAAATTTTAAAAGAAAGAGGAGCTGGGCGTAATTTCTCAAATAAATTTCTCACAAATACACTACAAAAACACTTAGATTTAGGGTGGTTTAAAGGTTCTAAAGGTACTTCACGGATTCCTTAAGGTCTGAAGCTCCGTCCTTGGTCTATGGCATCGTGTTACAAGGTAAGTTTAAGGCCAACGTCTCATCTCTAACCTCCTTTTGCGTGCTTAAAATAGAAATTCGACTTTCTATGTAAACTTTGCATGTAAATTGTTTAACAAATATTCGGCAAACATATTAAAAGCAACCTTAGGTGAACTTTCAATTCTCATACAAGTGCTTGCATGCTTGTTCATCACCTTTAATATGTCTTAAACAAGACTGACAAATGTCATGTTCTCACGCCTAATAAGACAAACAATGGACAACCGACATTAGGTACCTGGAATATTGAATTAACAACACATGTCACAACAAAACTAGACAATATTTGCATATATTTCTATTAATTAACTCGGCTAGTGATTTGCATGCTTAGGGTTAACATGGAAATATGTTTGTTGTTGTCTTTCGGACAATAAACTCATAATAGATGCGTGCGCGGGGGGAAGGGGGGGTTGTGCACTACTTCGCCCTTACCCTAGTCCCCTAATCTATGACCTTTGGTGCACGACTAGACTATGGAGTCCTTTGCCTTGCTTTATGTAATTATAGGCAAGGCTTAAACCGGGTTTCGCAGCTTCCCGAAAGAAATGCGATAGCGATTCCGGTCCTCCAATACAGCCGATCCCGGTTCAGTTCTGGACCGGTGCTCAGCCCTAGAGACAACCATATATATGGTCACCTTGACCATATATACGGTTATCTACACTGCATATATTGTTCCACCGTATATATGATTCTTCCTTTTATCTATCTTTCTCCTTTCAAACGCCTATAAATACCTGCTCTCAGTGCTTATTCGATCATCAACGAATACCATCATACGAAGTGCAATTCAAAGCTCTCAAAACTCTCTCAAAAGTCTTTCTCATTCAAAATCAATCCACAAACACAAACCACTTTCAAAATCAAAAGTCCCTCGAATTCATCGCAACTTTCAGAGTCGTATCTTTGCGGATTTAGGTAAAATTTTGAGGCTATTCAATCAAACTCTCTCTCTCTTCTCTTGTTATTAATTTTGGTAATACATTGAATTTCGTTTTGCTTTTAGTTTTCAATCATGTAAATTCATTCGTTTTCAATTGCTTTCAACTTATCGTAATCGTTTTGATTATAATTGTCAATGCTAACGATTTTCTTTGTTGTGATAAGCGATTCAAGTGGAAGGAAAGCTTTGATACTAATCTTTGTTTTCTTTTGTGTTGATAGCGATACAAGGTAAGTTGATTTGTATATATTTGAGTTTTGATTTCTATATATATTATTCTTAATCTATGCGCCTATTACTCTTTCGATTGCTTAGTCAAGACCAGAATTTACTTGAATCGCATTAAATTCAGATTAATTATCGATGAAAGGATTTTAGGCACCATATTAATTTGATTAATTCGATGTGGTCACCGTCATTAGGATAGGTAGCGATGCATGCTTAATAGAAATCAACTCTTGTAATAATTCTAGTGCGCTTTCTAAGATCAAATCGATAGGCTCTTTGAATTCAATGATTATGATTTATGAAACTACAATGAGACCAAGTACAGGCCGCTACATACAGGCGGATTGGGTCAAAGATCTTTTCCGTACCATGTCCCCGAACCCACACTTTGCTTACCAGACCAAACAGTGGGGCCATTAGTTTGGCACTAATGTTTCGGGCTTCCATGATTAACTTGTATAGGCACGGTGGTAATCCACTTTATCAATTACACACCCCAACGCAGTCACGTGTGGGATCAATTCAAAATCAACATAGGGCGTGGCCCCGACGAGGGCACCCGCCTACAAAACCAAAAGAGCAAACTTTACATATGTTAGAAACACCTGAACTTTTAACTGTGAACAAACTAGAGAGTTTTAAATGGGTTGATTCTAAAATCGCATATAATGCTCTGATAGTAAAAAAAAAAAAAGAATTCATATGCATGAATTATTTCTAGTCATTGCTCGTGAAACAGAGACTATATTAGCTAAGGATAACCAGCTTGAAATCATCAAAACTATTCCTAAGATGATACTGCTTACCAAAAGATTCAAAAGACAAAGAGATACTAACCTTCGTAAGTATCACACGCCCAAGGAAATCATCGAAAAACTGTCCCTTTTAAGTCGTACAATGAAGAATTAGAATCAAGTAACCAATTTCACTTACAGCAAGCTCACGATATGAGGTGATATACAGATGAAGCTATTCGTTAGGGGATTCTCATTAAAGAAATAGATGACTTTGAGTAGATGTTGGAGCTAATGGATGAGGCTAATGGAAATGTGAAACCTCAGTTCGTCATACGGGCGGCTACCGAAAATGGTGAAATAATAGAGATGGCATCAGTTGCGGGATATAAGTTGCTACTATATTTGGATCCTTGAGTAGGATACTATTGTTTGTTGTTTCGAAGCTAACAAAGTATGTAACAAAGAGTGGAATATGACAAGGTGTGTTAGTGGAATCTGATAATAGTATACGAAGAGTGATATTAGGTATCATATATCAATTGTATACAAAGAATAGTATAACATATAGTAGTATTACAAATAGTATTAGTTCTTTTGACAATTTGTAGATACCTACATTTGTCCCTCCATAAAAGCCAATGATAAAACTATACCACAATGCAATTGGTCAAATTCTAAAGAACAATTGCCTTAAACAATGCTCTAGAATCTCGATTTGCAAAGCCGAAGCACCTTTTCTTACCCAAAGCACCCTTAAAAATAAGTTTTAATTTCAAAATGATTTGAACTTATTTTTAGACTTTTTTCTATAATTTTTCAGAATTTTTCTAAGATTTTTGGCAATTTTTCGAAATTTTCAACAATTTAGTTAATTTTAAGATAATTAATTAAACTATGAAATAATTCTAAAATTCACGAAATTTTGTCACACTGCACTATTTTTGACAAGGTATTTTGTACATATTTTTCCATAATTGTTGAAGTTGTGGAAAAATAGTTATGAGTTTCCTAAGCAAAAATACGCACTCGAGCGAAACAGCTCATTTCGGGAGCTTCGAGGCCGCACCCGAGCGTAGGGCCCACATAAATATCTTCCCAAATCAATCAGTGATTTTGTGTCAAAATTTCGCAATCAAATAAAATCAAATGATATTTTATTTCGATTTTATATTATATGTAATCTTCAAAAAAGGCAAGGAAAATCCGCCAAAAAATGGCAAGATACTGGGCGCAATTGCGCCCAGTTTTGGGCGTAATTACGCCCAAATTCTTGCCCCTTTTGGCTTTGGACTATAAATATAGGCCGACCCCCTCTCATTTGCAACTTTGGACGATATAAGCTCGGCTATTCTCTCTCTCTCGTCCATACTCTCTCCCTCTCTTCCAAAAACTCTCAAAGAAACTCTTTCAAATTCAATACACACAAAAAAGATATTTAATTAATACACATTCAAATCAAGAGATCAAGGCATTCAGTGCAATCGTTCGAGGATTGTTTGACCACGCATTGTTGGTATAACCTACGAGGCCACAAAACTCATAGAAGCTTTCTCCTTCTTCTCTTCTCTTTAATTATTCTTTGATTTTGCTTGTTTTTTTATCACTTTGAATCATGTAACATTGAATAATCAACTAATTGACATCAATAAAAAATGTAAATAAACTCTCATTTCTTTGTTTTCAATTCGATTTCAATAATATTGTCAATACTATTCGTGAGATGGCCATGCCAACAAAAACATTCAAAAGAAAAGGAGATAACATCATTCGTAAGTACCATACGCCCAAGGAAATCATTGAAAAACAGCCTTTTTTAGTTGTACAGTAAGTGAGATATGTTAACTCTTAAAGCATGCATACATATTGAAATTCGATGCTATGTAATTATACAACTTAACACAATAATTTGTATTTCTTTAATTAAATTTTCATACAAATTTTATTTTAGTTCGTATTACTCTATTACTTATACAACTTAACATAATACACTGACATTTCTATTGAGATTATTGTTAAGCTTGTTGAGGACGATCAATTGGAGATCATCAAAACATCTCTAGCGATTATTTTGTTAACTAAGAGGTTTGAGAGATAAATAAATAATATCGTTCGAAAATAATATATATTTTTACCCAAAATAGATAAAACCTTTTTCCAAATAAGTCGACGGCCTTACACCATTGAGATACTTCGGATAAACTAGAGTACATATAAGATACACCTGTGTGAAAACCTTTTCTCAAAATATCTTGAGAAGACGGGTCCATTTAAAATTTTAAGGAGTATAAGGAGGAGCATGAATTTAGCCTCAACTTTCATTTCAAGTTGGCTGAAGATGTCAAACAATAGCCTTTCGTGACAACGTTCTAATTAGATAGAGACAAATACTATTTTCAGCGTATGAAGGCGGTGGAAGAAAAACAAAAATGATGATCCTTAGTAGATCACCCCAAGCCTTGGTTGGTTATACATGCGTTCGTTGGCAATGGAGAGAAAATTGAAAAAAAAATTATTAATTGAATGATATGAGGTTTTATTTATATTTGGCGCATTAACTTAATGGAATTTTTTGTTGAATTTGACAAAGAGTAGTATATAGTATAGCACTAGATAATACCCGTACGATGTACGGTTGTTAGGTAGACAAAAGGATAAAAATACCTACTGTAGTATGAAATATTCTTGTAGAGGTTATTTGAAATTGTGTATTATGGTAAATTTTTCAAAAAAAAAATTAAAAATAAAATTGTAATATCTTAATAAATTTTTATTTCTTTCTTTACATAAGAAAATTAAATAAAATAAAAAAATTAAAAAGAAGTGTCTTGCAAATTAATTTTTAATTTTTCACAAAATTGATTATAACTATAAGCCACTAATTTTATTTAAAAATAATTGTGGAATGAATAATGTTGGAAGTGAAAGACATGTGATGAACTTCAAAAAAAGTATGAAAGTCTAGATTATTTAGAATAAGTGTTTTTCTAAGAAACATTATATAATTTTTTTCCTATTATTACATTTGTGTTATGGAAATACATAAATAAAACAATGAAAAAATGTGTCATGATCATAAACATCTATAACAAAATTAAAAGCTATGGGAAATTGGAGCTATGAGGGTTTGAAAAAATGGATTAGCATTAACTTTATTTATGGGAAATAATTAAATAAATAAGAAAACACCAAAAAATTTATTAAAAAATCAATGCAAAACTTTGGGAGGGAAATTGATTGATTTTGGGAGGGAAAATACACCTAATGGGGATTGCTTTAGTAGGAGGTATATAGATAAATAGATAGATTAGGTATTCTTTTTGACAATTTTTGGACTACTCGTAGATTGTTTCTTATTGGATTAGCACTTCAATTAGTACTATAATAATCAAAGGTCTATTACTACTTCTACTAGTATGAATGCAACACCTATATGATGCACCCCTCCCACCTTGTAATACTGGCCCCATGTGTACACGTTATGTGTGATAATTTTAGAAATTTATATCATAATTTTTTTCCCTAATGGTTCAAGTTAATTATTTTAATTAAATCTTATAAAAAGCTTAATGATTTTGTAACTTATAGTTGCGTGTGCAATTGTGTCATAATCATTCTACGGGTTGTACTTCTCATTTTCTTTAACCAACCACATATCGAATCACCTTTTATCAAAAAAAAATAAATTAGCAAACTGAAGGAATATTAGCAAATTTATTTTCATTTTTAATTTTCATTCAAATCAAATAATCAAGTTGAAAGGAGTTTCAAGGAAAGGTGATCAATGGAGAATCAAGGATGCTTCATGAAGATTAGAAACTTTTCTATTATATGGGGCCATAATAGATCATCGTTATTCATGCTTTTTATTAAGCTTTGAGCATTTATTTAATTTTAATATTTGCTTGCATAAGTTTATTGGTTAAAAATGTCATTTGTTCACTATTGATTAACCATGTTAATAACCTTAAATCCCATAATAATATCGAGTTCAATTGTTTTTCCAAACAACACCTATAAGCCTTTGATAATGAGTAATAGGTTATGCCAAAGCGAGGTATTGCTCATAATCTTTGGGATATGGGGTAGGTTTTTTGATGAAAATTTACATGTTAATGTTTGGTTTGACTCAACAAAATCATCATAGACAAAGTTTTGGGTTTTGAAACTAAGAGATAGGATTGGACAAAGAGTTGTTAATCTATCTACCAAGAATATATAATAGTTATAATTAGTAAAAACGTTACTTACCTTAACTACTATTGTTAAAGGCAGGGCAAAGTCTGTTTGATTATAGTGGGAGAGGATCTTGGTTATTATTTATTCAAATAGGGGATTTCCAAATTTTGAATAAATTATTAGACTTGTTTATTGATAAACTATTAATTTTGCATTATTAATTGTTGTAGAAATCATGTCTAGTTCGACCAACAACAACAACACTTCTGCTTTTAATTTACGCTCTGTCTTGGAAAAGGATAAATTAAATGCAAACAACTTCCTCGAATGGGAGATGGCTTGTGAGAATTGTTCTCAGATGTGAAGGAAAGGAAAGTGTTCTTGACACTCCACTCCTGAACCCCTACCAGAAACTGCAACTAATGCAGAAAGAAGAGCTCGACAAACTCTCAAGGCAAATTCCGTGCAAGTAACATGCTTGATGCATGCTTCCATGGAACATGAATTTCAAAAACGTTTTGATAATCAGGATGCGCTACACAATAATCCAGCAGTTTCGAACAATGTTCGAAAAGAATGCTCGATTAGAGAGATTTTAAGCTAATTGTAAGCTTCTGGAATGCCAACTGGAAAAAGGAAAACCGTCGGACGCCATGTGTTCGCCATGATTGGACATTTCCAGGTCATGGAAAGGCTGGGTTTTCCTATCCCAAAGAGTTGGCAACTGATATAGTGATCAATCCTTGCCAGAAACTTTTCAAGCTTTCCGTCTGAATTTTTATATGCAAGGAGGCGAAGCTACCTTGAAAGAGTTGCATGGCATGCTTGTTCAGGCTGAAGGAGCTTACCTAATGAACCTGCAAAGAAAGATGTTCTAATGGTCAGGAAAGGATAGAAGTTCAAGAAGAAAAGGGGTCCTAAAGGGAAGGCAAGGCAAGGCTGTTGCCTCTAATGACTCTCCCCAAACCAAAGCCACTCCAAAGGCTAAAAGTAGCAGCACAACATGAGTGCTACCACTGCCCCACAGATTGGCCATTGGAAGAGGAACTGCCCTGTCTACCTGGAAGAAAAGAAGAATGGTGCTTCATCTTCAGGTATATATGTTATTGAAATTAATTTAGCTACTTCTGCTTCTTGGGTATTTGATARTGCTTGTGGGTCTCACATTACCTGTAATGTGCAGGGTCTAAAAAGAAGTAGAAGCTTAAACAAGGGTGAAGTGGATCTCCGAGTGGGCAATGGAGCAAGAGTTGCTGCGTTAGCTGTAGGAGTTTATATTTTGAAATTACCCTCTGGTTTAATTTTAGAACTTAATAATTGTTATTATGTTCTTGCTATCACCAAGAACATTATTTTGATTCCGGTTTTGGACTCGGAAGGTTTTTCATTTGCTATTAAGAATAATTGTTGTTCTGCGTATTTGAATGAAATGTTCTATGTTTCAGCTAAATTATTGAATGGTTTGTATGTGCTAGAGTTAGAAAGCCACATCTATAACATAGACAGCAAGAAACATAAAACAAATGATTCAAACCCCACTTACCTATGGCATTGTCGATTAGGCCACATATATAAGCTCAAAACGCATAGAGAAACTTCATAAAGATGGAATTCGAAAATCATTTGATTTTGAATCTTTTGGTGTCTGTGAGTTTTGTTTYATGGGGAAAATGACAAAGTCACCTTTCACAGGTTCAAGTGAAAGAGCCAATGACCTCTTAGCTCTCATACATACAGATGTGTGTGGACCTATGAGTACAATGGCTKGGGGTGGTTACAACTACTTTATAACCTWTACTGATGATGTAAGCAGATATGGATATGTTTATCTCATGAGACATAAGTCGGAGTCRTTTGAAAAGTTCAAGGAATTCCAAAATGAAGTAGAGAATCAACTTGGGAAGAAGATTAAAGCATTGCAATCCGATCGTGGTGGTGAATACTTGTCTCAAGAGTTTGATGATCATTTGAAAAATCGTGGCATYCTCTCACAATTGACTCCACCAGGGACACCACAATTGAATGGCGTCTCTGAAAGGAGGAATCGAACTCTATTGGATATGGTTCGATCAATGATYAGTCTTGCTGAACTTCCTGTTTCATTTTGGGGATTTGCATTGGATACAGCTGCATTCACACTTAACAGAGCACCTTCCAAAGCAGTGGAAAAGACACCATATGAGATYTGGACGGGAAATGCTCRAAAYTTGTCTTTTCTAAGGATTTGGGGTTGTGAAGCTTATGTAAAACGTTTAATTTCTGATAAGCTAGCACCTAAATTCGATAAATGTCTTTTTGTGGGTTACCCAAAACAGACAAAGGGATACTACTTCTACAATCAAAGCGAAAACAAAGTGTTTGTTGCTCGCAATGGTGTTTTTCTAGAAGAGGAATTMATTTCTAGAAAAACAAGTGGGAGTAATGTATATCTCGAAGAAGTTCGAGATGAGCAACAAACGGATGAGGTTAACACCTCATCAGAGGCGCCCCAGCATGAAAATGCCTAGGAGGCAATGCATTCAACGCATTTACCTCCTACCGCCTCACGTGGAGATAATCCATGCGAAGTCACTCAACCTAATGAGGTAGAAACTTCTCCTGTTGTTCCCCAACGTAAGTCTAGTAGGACAATAATTCCGTCAAGAAGATATATTGATTTCCTTTTGACAGAAAACTCTGAAATAACAATGTTAGAATCAGAAGAGCCTACTAGTCACAAAGATGCTTTGGAGAGTCCTGACTCCGAAAAATGGCTTGAGGCCATGAAATCTGAAATGGATTCCATGTCTGAAAATCAAATTGCGGATTGTTGATTTGATGATGGGGTAAACCATGTTGGTCATGTTTTCAAATGAAAAATGCCAAGATGGAAACTTAGTGTTGTTAAAGCAAGTTAGTGTGAAAAGGTTCAAACATTCTGGTATAGAATGAGAAACTTTTCTCTATAGCCATGTTGGAATCATTAGAATAATCTTGGATTGCTGCCTTCAACTTGAACTATGGCAAATGGATGTTTAAAATGCTTTTAAGAAATGGGTTATTAAAGAGGATGTGTAATGACACAACGGTTTTTTGAAGATTCCAAAATCCAGAAGGTATGCAAGCTTAAGAATCATTTATGGATGAAGCAAGCATCAGGAGTTGGAACCTCAGATTGATGAGCAGTCAAAGAGTTTGTGTTTCTTAGAATGAGAGGAATCTTGTGTATACAAGAAGTTAAGTGGACATATTATTTTCTGGTCTTGTATGTAGAGATCATACTTCTCAAAGGAATGACAAAACATGCTTGAGTCTGTCAAGCAATGGCTTAAATTATTTCCATGAAGATTGGAGAGGCCGAGTACATATTGGGATAAATCTATAGAGATAGATCAAGGAGACTTATTGGACTAAGTCAGAGACTATATTGATAAGATTTTACAAAGTTCAAGATGGAGAAGCTCCAAAAGAGGGTTTTTACATGCAACTGGATTAACTTGGAAAGATCTCGTGCCATCGAGTCCTGATGAGTCAAGCATATGAATAATGTTCCTTATGATCCCGAATAGATCCATCATTATGCTTTATGTACGACAGAGTTGCATATGCTTTGAGTGTTTGGCGATACGTCATCCAGGAGATGCACATGGAAAGCAGCGAAAAATATCCTCAAGTATTAATGAAGCAAGGATAAATTTTGGTATATGGCGGAGCTAATGAGGTTGGTTATTATGGATACACTGATGCAAGCTTCAGCGACAAAATGATTCCGTCCATCTGGTTTCATATTTTGTCTAATGGAGGAGCAGGAGCTGAAGAGTTCCAAGAGAAGTTCAGTTGCAGATCTACAGAAGGGCTGAGTACTAGGCGCTGATGCAGCAGAGATGTTGGATTAAAGTTCATTATGAACTAGGTGTAGTTCAGCATCGGCTGGGCATCGAGTTGTATGTGATAACATGGTCTATGGCTCAATCGATGGAACCCTAGATCCACAGAATCTAAGCATTGTGAAAGAAATTCACCTCATTGAGATGGTCGGAGACAGTGTAGAATGTAAGCAAAGTTGATACTAGATAATAGCAGATATTGACTAAACACTCCAGCAGGCATGAGAGTCATACCAGGTCTATGGGGTTAAGCATATAAGAGAATGTCTTAGGTTGTTTATTTCATGTTCAATTGTAAGATTCTATGAATGATATTTTTGAATGTTATCAATAATATAATGATTGTTCCTTATTTAATTATTTGATTTAGTATTAAATAAATGTCCAAATAATTTTGTGTTTTCAATAGGATTATCGAAAACGTTTCGATAATCGGAACATATAAGTGAACTGAAACCACATGTTATCTATGTCCTGATTACATCATTAATTGGACATAAGTGGTTTTTAAAGATTGGATATATATTGTATAGCTCGTTCCATGGGATAGAACACATGAAGATGTTTAATCAGTTGTATGGATGCATACTGATGAACATTCGAACTCGAAGATTGCATATATTGATTAGATGGC
This sequence comes from Bassia scoparia, assembly GCA_008642245.1. Classification (NCBI taxonomy): domain Eukaryota; kingdom Viridiplantae; phylum Streptophyta; class Magnoliopsida; order Caryophyllales; family Amaranthaceae; genus Bassia; species Bassia scoparia. The sequence goes on from SNQN01001390.1 coordinate 47,675, forward strand.
GTGTAGGCTCTTGATGAGCGAGAATGAGTGCATGGGCCTTGCGGAAATAGGATTAAACGGTTAATCTTAGTTGAACAATTCGAACTCGAAGTCAAGAAACATAATTTGAGAATAACATTGTGTTATCAAATTTCAATTAAAAGTGGCTGGAATTTGATATTGTCAATTGTCTTCGGACAAGTGGGAGATTGAAGGAATATGTCCTTAGACATTTTCGACAATTACTAAATATATATATATAGGATATTTATGAAGATAATAAAGTTAATTATTATTAGTAATTATATTTACTTGCTAGAGAATAAATATAATTGGTGGGTCCATATTGATTGGACGACAGCTAARATAATTAATCCTATAAGGTCACACAAAAGAATCAGTTGAACAATATATTACTCAGGCCCATAAAAAGTATGAGTCAGTAATCCAATTAGGTTAACAAAAGAATAAGATTCTTTGACCTAGGTTACTGATATTATATATAGGATATAATATCAGTAAAAGAGAGAATAACGTAGTTTGTTTTACAGTATTCAAAATATTTCAAACTCTCTCCATCATTCTCTCTTAATTGGAAACCAGTAAAAGCAAGAGTTCATCTCTTCCGTTCTAGCAAACGTTGGTGTTCAATCGATTCTGGTGGACTAAGTAGAGGAGCAACATTTGGAGCTCTCGAGATTATCTTTTCGCACATACTTGTGGATTTCACGCTACAAAGGTWGTAWYTTCTAATCCACTTTATTATATGATTCARATGTTTGWTTGTGAATATGATCCTGAGATAGATGTTAGGAAATCGTTTCCTGAAATTCCGCTAAATTCGCATCTATAAAATCCTACACAAACAACATAAAAATTCCACCCTCTGAGAAACATAAAAATTATATCGAGATTAGTTAAATTAAAAGAGGAAAAAAGATTTAAGATGAGAACTACACACCAAGAGTGAAGGAATGTAAGAGAAAAATAAGTATATACTCATTATGGTGTGTGTGAGGGAAGGGGGAGGTGGTGGCAGTATCCACCTAAAAATACCATTCCACCCTCCTCCCTCTTAAAAATTACATGATATGCCATTAATGAAATATTTATTATTCAATCATATCATTTCAAAAATTAATATCCAAACACAAGGTTTTCTTCAATTGTTAAATGAATTCAATTATCAATAAAAATTAGGCAAAATTAATCTTCAGATTTGGGAAATAATTTACTATCTCTAAAAATTTTTATTCATTACTCATTATACTTCCTACGATTTATAATAAATTGTGAATTTACTATTTGGGGAAAAAAATAGAAATATCGTACTATAATATGAGTGAGGTCAAAAGGTTAAAAAAAATAGATAGGAGAGAGTGTATATAAAAAAGAAAAAGTAAGGGAGAGTGAGTAAAGTAAGGGAAGATGGGGTTAAAAGAAAAAAAATAATAGATTAGGGATTAATCTTAGAGATTAAAATGGTACAAAACAACAAGTTCATATTTTTTAAAGTTATCCTTTTATGGAATATTTATTTGAATTTCAAATTTTAAAAACTTTTTTTACTAATATTATGTTATTTATCTCTATTATATAAGGGAAGCGGGAGGTCGCGGTGGTGTCCCCCTAAAATTACCACCCTACCCCCCTCCCTTGGTTAAATTACACAAAATGTCATTACTCCAATTAATATTATTCCAATTTCCAGTCTTACGTCATTTCAAAAAATTTGACAAAAATAACATCATCTAATAATCAACCAAATAAGGAAAATTGATGCACAAATGAAGAAATAATTTATTGTATACAAACTTACTCAATATAAGTGACATATTGATATAATAAAGTCAAGAAACTAAAATCAAAACAGCAATAGCCATCACAATAGTATAGAAACTAAAATTAATTAAACCAAAAACCTCAAATTACAAATTACAAACTAAAACTAATAAAATAGGAATTATCGAAGTACCACCATCCTCCATTGATGACTTCTTTGGGAAGCACTCTAACAAGTTACATGTATTATTGTATTCATGCAAGTATGTATAAAATAGTTTTGTTGAAAAAAATGCTTAATTGTTATATGGTATAGATGAACATAGGTGCAGCTACACCACAATCACTTTTTCTAAAATTACTGGAATTGTGATTACAATTGAGAAAAAAATTCTTGAATAAAAAAAAATTCTAATTTCATTGTATTAAAATTATACGACTGCACATGCAATTTTTATCCTAAAAAAAGTGATTTTTTCTATTTTCACCGTTTAATTAGCATTTAAAATTGGAGTTTTTCAAAAATAAAACTATTTTTGTTTTGAAATACTTTACACCAAATAAATCAAATTCAATATTTTCTTTAAGAGTAGTATGTTATGAAGGGTACATGAACCAACTGTCTTAAATAAACAAAGTGTTAAAATAAAATAAGATAAGGGAAATACTAACACATGTCTCTCTCTAGAAAATTCTAGATTAACCACGACTCCTCCAATCAAGCCTAGCCTCTCGAGTTTGCAGGCCGCCGGTGGCCGCCCTTCTTAATTGGTTGTCGGCATGCCTCTTGCCGGCGATATTGGTTAGCTTGGTCCTTGATCTAGACATATCTTTTACGTTTTTTATCGCGAGTTTAGGTTCGAGGTTCAGGTTTCGATTGTGTCCACAATTTCAATCTTCCAATCAGATTTGGGGATTGTGAATTGGTAATGTTCTTGCCTTCATTCGAAGATTTCGATGCCTTGTCTTCGATTGGAAGTGTGTAGTGGCGCGTCCAGTGACGTTAGTGGAGTGCGATTGGTGTTATCGCCAGTTTCGTGAGTTCTTTCAAGTCCCCCTTTTTTACTCTCATTTGCTTTTCTTGTTCACTAGTTTAATTGTTTTTTCGGGTATTTCATTGGTGTGGTGCTATTTCTTTGCTGGTTTGGGTTTTGGTTTTGTTCTTTTTCCTGTTGTGGTAAGTCTTTGTGGGGAGAAATTATGGTTTCTTTAGAAGTTTACACTAGTTTGAAGGTGAAATTTCAACAACTCCTTACTGAAGGAGAAAGATGAACTTTTGGAAGAAGATAAGCTTTTCCTGGAGCATATAAAGAACTCAATGATATCGAGTGAGGTTTTGGAGTTAATTAAGGACTTTAAAGAAGAGGGGAATGGACTTGTTAAGCAAAAGAAAACGAGTGAGGCATTGGAGTTGTATGGATATGCTGGGATCATTTTAACACATTATGATTTTCAGGATGAGGTGTGTTTGAAGGAAACCTTTGATCTTTCTATATGTTTACTTCTAAATTCTGCTGTGTGTTTTGGAAAGAAAGGTGAGTTTGATCAAGTGGGAAGGGTGTGTACACTAATCTTGGAGTTTGACTCTGAAAATGTGAAAGCTCTGTTTAGGAGGGCAGGTGCGGCTTTAGAGTTAGGAAGAAAGGATGTGGCTTATTGGGACTTARTGTTGGCATCCCAAATAGCACCGGACAATATTGAAGTGTCAAGGAAATTACATCAAGTCAAGGAATTGCTAACCGAATCTCAAGTTGAGAAGCATAAGAAGGAAGATACACCATTAGGACTTGGCTGTGGACTATCTTCACCTGCAAAGAAAGCAAGAAAGGAGTCGTTGCGAGATGGCGGAAATATGATAGTTTATGAGGAGCAACAGAAAAGTTGTACAGTGGGGACGGACAAAGATGTGGGAGAGCCAGTGAGGGTGATTACAACCAATAGTGACATTCAGTTGGAGGATCAAGGACGAAGTGATGTCTGAGGTAAACAGGGTATTGAAGATGAAGTATACGACAAAACATGGGTACGAGTTGGATCCCATTCACATGTAAAAAATGGTGCTCAAGAAACAATCGATTATCGGTTTACCCACCAACTGAGACCGGGGTCCTTTCTTTCCCTTTCAAGGAAAAATTATGATTTCTTGAAACAAGGTAAGGTGATCAATTGTTTCAACTCTAAATTMCAGTCTTTGATGTCAATTCGAGTGGTGCAGGGTTCAAATGTTTCGGTAGAAGAGWAGAATACAAACAAAAGCGAGAAGCAAGTCCCAATCTTGATGGATGTTGGTGAACAGGTGGTTAATTCAAGTCAACAAACAACCTCAGTTGAGCATGACATGGAGTGTAAGATTGATAAGGATGTTGTAGATAAGTTGTCTACTGCTTTATGGATGAGAAATGATTCTAAGTGCAAGTGGAAGAGACAAGGGAGTCTTTCAATTTGTGTCCAAAGTAGGAAGATAACCAAGTATCTTCATACAAAGGAGGTTAATATACCAAAGAAAAGAAATGCACGAAGAGGGATGTCAGTATTACCAAACAACGACAATGCCAACCTATACGACGGGATACCAAGATCACCAAATTATGGCAATGCCAATATGAGGCAAAGATTGATAGGCCACGAGGCCCTTTTTTCGTTTTTCAGCAGTAAAGCGCAGATCCCAAGATAGTGTCAAGCACCAWTTCTATAGGTCAACCATCAAAAAGAAGATTCTTAGGAGGAAAAGGCTGATAGGACACAAGAGGAAACAACAGATGGTTGGGGGTTATTTCCACCGAAAAAGAAAATTTTTCATGGTTGGCGCCAGGATGGCGGTAATTGTGTAGGTAGTTGTARGAGTAGAGTGCCTAGTACTAAGGAGTAGTCCGCTCTTTCTAGCGTTGTTTAGGCTTGTATTTTGCTTTGTTGTTTTATTTGCCTGATTGAACTTGCTGCCAAAAAAAAAGACTTTTCCAAGCTTTTTTAGAAGATATTAAAACAATGAAAAAATGGATCTACATTGAAAAAAATAATTCATTAAATAAAACAGAGAAACTGTAATCTTGAAAAAAGGTTCGAAAATTCAACATAATCTTGAAACACTGGATCTTTTAAAATAATGCGGAAATTTGAAGATTAAAGCAAACTCCATTTTATCAAATCACCAAATTGTGTTTTTGTAAGATTGAAGATTGAAGATTGAAAATACCCATTCGAAGATTGAATTAATACTGAGCGTCACTACTAGATAAAAGAGTTGTTGCAACACTCTATTGCAATGGCTTACCCTATTGCAACAATTTTAGCAACGCTTTTAGAGAAGCCGTTCAATAGATAGGAAAAGGCAACATAATTCACTTGTGGCAACGGTTTTGGAAACGGATGTAGAGAAGCCGTTGCAATAGATAGGAAAAGGCAATGGAATCAATCTATTGCAACGGTATTAAGACTTTTAGCAACGGGTATTTTAGTAACCGTTGCCAAAGGTATTGGATATTTGGATTTATCAAAACAAGCAGCCGGTTACCAAGAGTTCGTTGAACTACTTAAATCTAGAGCTGTCAGTTCAGTTAATTCAGTCAGTTCTGGTTAAACCATAACAGTTCAGTTATAATTTAGTTCAGCTGATTTCAGTTTAATGCGTAAACAATTCAGTTCAGTTAAGTTCAGTTTTTTTCAATTTCAGTTTCAGTTTCAGTTCAGTTTCCGTTTATTTCAGTTTGAACTTAATTTGTTCATTTCAGTTTGAACTTAATCGGTTCATTTCAATTTCAATTTCAATTTATTCCAGTTTGAACCATAGCAGTTTGACATCTTTGATAAAAAAAATCGTTTCTTAACGGTTAATTTCGGTTGAAAGCAAAAAATTCATGTTAGCTAGTTATATATAAAGTTAATAGCTTTTGGTTTAAGTAACTATTTGTCTATAACATACATGGGATGAAGGGTAGTCAATAACACAAATCTGTAATAAAAATAAAGGAAAACTAAATATAAAGTACAATATGTGCGTCAAAAAATTCAAGTGGGGCAACAAGATCAGGTCTAAATTATGTCAATCTAGATATGTCTATGTAAATATTATGTAAGTCTATMWCAAATAAGATAAGTCTATGTAAATCTTAAGTAAGTTTATGTCAATAATATGTAAGTCACATGTGTTATAGACCATTCTTATCCCATTCATGTTATACAACCATCACTATGTCAATTATATATAAGTCTATGTAAATATTGAATAAGTCTATGTAAATATTAAGTAAGTTTATGTCAGTTATATTTCATTGCTCAACAAATTAAAATAATATAAAACTTAAGTAAATGTATAATTGATTGACGCATTATTACAAATTAAGAGCTAGTAATTTAAAAGAAATATTTTTTATTATTGATTAAGTTTCAGTTCAGGTTTAATTCCAATTTAGTTAAGTTTAATTTCAGTTGAATATCAATTCAATTATTTGACCAACCTTTTCAGTTTTTAGCAATTAATTTTAGTTTCAGTTTGTTTCAGTTCAGTTGCAGTTTGTTTAGTTCAGTTGTAGTTCAGTTTCAATTTGTTTCAGTTCAGTTGCAGTCAGTTCCAGTTGACTCCTGACAGTTGATTTTCAGTTATCAGTTTTTATCAGTTCAGTTTATTTATTTCAGTTTCCAGTCAGTTTTCAATTAACATTTCAGTTTCTATAAATTCTAACCAAACAGACAACTCTACTTAAGTCAATTTGCCAATTCACTTCCATTTTCCAACACTCTCGCTCTTACACGTACACCTCAAAGTCTCAAACCCAAAAACTTTCGAACTTAACCCACCCAAATAAAAACAGCCACCACCTACGAACAATCCAACACTGCAACTCCCACCCACGCAGCAACTCACGCACAAACACCAACAGCAGCTCGCCATGCACAACATCCCAATTTGACGCAACCCCGCACGACAAAGCAAGCACCTAGCTTTGGACTCAAAACCTTGCGAAATCATGCTGCGAAATTTGGGGTCCAATACTGTGAAATTCAACTCAATACCTTGCCAAATCAGGCTCTAATTTGCGAAATTCAATCTTGATTTTTGAAATTCTGATATTAGGGCTTAAAGTTAATCAATATTGTACTTGTACCCCAAATTTTGAATTTCAGGTTTGAGTTTTGTTTATGTTTTCTTTGATTATATTCTGTTTGTAGACTATAAGGTTAGTAGTTTGTGGGTTTCAAGTTGTAGAATTAACCTATCAAATCAATTACATGTTGATCAAAATGATTTGCAAAATTCTGACATTCAGGTTTGAAGTTAATCGACATTGTATCCCAAATTTTGAATTAGAGGTTTGAGTTTTGTTTATGTTTTCTTTGATAGTATCTTGTTTGTATATTATTAGATTAGTAGTTTGTAGGTTTCAAGTTGTGGAATTATTTTATCAAATCAATTACATGCCGATGAAACTGATTTGTTTATTTCACGTTTTCAATATTTCTTTTTGGTTAATATGTATTCAAAAATTTTCTTTCTCATATATAAATGCTTTGTATAGTCGGATATGTTTCCCATATATAAATGGTTTGTACTCAAGAAATTTTCTTTCTGTTGTGACGGAAGCGCCGAAATCGAACAAACTACAAAAACAAACAAATATGATAACACAAATAATTTAACGAGGTTCACTATCAATGCGATAGCTACGTCCTCCTGACCGGTACGAATATGTTTACTATAGAGATTCAAATGGAATACAATTGAGAGACTSGTAATTCTCTCAAGAATTCACTCTCTAATACTCTTAATTTGTTTTCTTCACAAAAGTAGCTTGAATAACTTATGGAATACTTCACCCTAACCAACTATTTATAGGGAGTACAAAAGATATATGGAGTATAAACAAAGATATACGAAGATAGACGAACAATATAATTAACCCAAAATAAAACAATATGTTAATACTCAAGATATATAAGTATAGATATATACCAAATATATCTACAGAGTATAACAAAGCTGCCTAACTATGAGTACTAATATATATCTACTTCTTAAGTAATATTTGACAAATCAACACAAATGTATTACGAAGCCACAAGATAGCAGAAGGCCTACGTCACGTGCGTGAAGCCCAAGGCAATAAACACCTAGCGAATTTTCGTAATATCCAGTAGAAACTGCGAACCAACTGCAGTTTGGCTACCCAAACTGCAGGCCTCTTGCGGTACATCTGCCCCAAATACTCCGTCAAATAACAAAGCTTCGCCAAATTACTCCATATACTAATCGTATGACTTGATTAATAAAAGTCACACCAAAAAAATTCTCCACAATTCTGCACAATTCTCCACCTTGACTTGTATTTATCAATACATGTCAAGACCAAACAAAACAACAATGAACCAAACCAACCAAACACAAATGTGAAACGTGGTAATACAAGTCACAACCCAAAATCACCACACTTTCTCAATGATTGTTGTTAGAACAATAGAGGGTAGTAACGGATAATCACTCCAAGGCACGGAGAATACGCTTTCCTTTTAGTTTAATTTCGCCCCTCTAGGATCACCGYGTTACCACGAAATAACTAATGAGATACAATGGAGAGAACAACTTACTTTGTTGATCTACAAAGCAAGTCAAGAAAAAMAACTTTGTGTTTGAATTTGTGAAAACACTCTCTGAAAAGTTTGCAAGAAGTTTCAAAGAGAAAGCAAGTAAACAACAATAGCCAACAAGAATATAATTCAGTGTTTTTGATGTGTCCAACAAATGAATCAAGCTTGGCCTTTTATAGGCACTTAGGAGTCCTCCCAACAGCCACGTTAAGGAGTGTAACCTCCCTAATTAATGCAATCAATGGCCAAATCAATCTGAGTTAATGGTGTTTAAAACCAATTCAAACTCATTCAAARTGATTTACAACAGCCATAATCTCATTTATATGTCATATCAATTGCATTAAGTAGGCACCCAACGGACAAAAACCATTATAGCAAAGATTAAAACRTGATCGCGCATTAAAACGCGATCAGSGAGCATATGGCGTGGCGCCACCTGAATGGCGTGGCGCCATATTGTGGCAGTGGCAAATGGCGTGGCGCCACTGAGGTGGCGTGGCGCCATTTGCCTTCTGTCCGTTTCTCCGCCAAATCTCTTCCTAAATTGGTTTTTACTCCAATTAGCCCTTTGCTATAACTTGTCCGTTATATTTAATTATCAAATTCATTTGTCCAAGGTCCATTTACGCATAAATGTTCCAACATTGTGATTGTGTAGCTTGCAAGTACACTTTGATTTTTCTTGCCAACGTAAATGACCTTATGTTGTGCAGCTAAAATTTAAAAGCCCTTAACTTATACAGTGAACTTTGTTACCCACATTAATGTAACTAGTTAACATTAATGTAAGATCATAATTAGGGAACAAGTTTACTGCACTCATATCATATTGTTTATCTAAATATTTTGTTGATACTTTCGGTGTATGTTCTTGACATTTGATGCTTAAATAACTATGATGATATGCAGATTGAGGCTTAAATGACTTGTATGTGTTGTAAAAAAATCTAATGGGGAACTAAAAATCAGGAAGGGGAAGAAGCAGTGCCTCAAATGAGAGATGGTCTTTTGTTGGCGGTATTTCATATCTTTTAGCACCATTAGTGTTCTGCATTTCTTACTGTGAATTTGTGAGTACAAAATGTCTTATTGGTCTTTTTGGTTTGACCTTTGTATTTACCTTGCTGTTGAATAGATCTTACCTCTCGAGTAACTACTTTTTCATTGCTTCTGATTATTGTTGGTGTTGGTGATGTGACTTAGTCATTTAGTTCGGGTGGCAGTACTTTATAGGTTTTGTTGAAAGTTTTAGGAAGAAATACGGAGAATTTTTTGTTGTTTATTAGTACTAATATCATTATTCTTATTCACAACAAGAAAAATGGCTTTGGCCGACCGACGTCACCGACTGATTATCAGTCGGTAAACCTTGTTACCGACCGATTTTCGGTTGGTGAGCTCGGTCYYCTCGAAGATAGTCGGAAAGCAGAGCTTCACCGACTAAAAATCGGTCACTGTTATATCACCGACCGATCATCGACCAAATTCAACGACATTGTTTTTGGAGGGAAACATAGCTCACCGACCGAATTATCAGTCGGTATTGCCGATTGATGCTATTTTGGTCGGTGAGCTATGTTTCCCTCCAAAAACAATTAGAGGGGGAAATAGATTACCAAGCGAATTTTCGATCGGTAATACCGACCGGAATAGCATTGGTCGGTAACTTTTTTTTAATTTTTTTGCTTTCAATAAATATCAAAAAAGTAATTAAAAGAAACTAATTATATATTAATAAAAAACAGATTAAATATACACAATAAAATTTTATATTAGATATAAATAATTCGTAATACACAAGATCAACAAATTAAATTTTCCAAAATTTTTAAGTTAAAATGTAAAAAATAAAAACATACGATACAATAAACTGAAATCTAACTAAGGACTGCTACGACGCTACGAAAGCTCTAGAAGCGTCAGAACCATCTGTGCGATCGTCGGGGTGTCGTGAAAAGAAAAACGGGTTGCCAAGCTGCCTCATAAAAGCGTCAATCTGTGCCCTCATTTGCTCTAGGTACTCCCTATGCTTCTTCTGATCCTCCACTAAATGACGCTACTGTTGCTCTCGCAGGCGGTCTCTCTCCTCTAACTCCGCCCGAGCGCGCTCTGATGCCTCCAAACGCTCAGACATCTACGCCAGTTGAGCGGAAAACGATGCAGAATAGCCAGATCCGGCGTGCTGCGAGCTCTTCCGATACCCACCAACCGTCTCAAAGAAGACCTTTTTAAGATCCGCCTCTGAACCACTAGACTAAAACTGAGAAAGGTTTTGCGTATATTTTTCCTGCATATTATGGAGTTAGTGCAAACAATTCCAAATAAAAAGAAAATAACATTGACAGGCAAATTTTTGGGGCGTTCTACGGGTTTTCAAGCCTAACTTCTACAAACGCTCTATCACGCGTATTTAAAGCTTGGTCATGTCATATTTTACTCACTTGAGCTTTTTAGATCTTGAATTTAGGGGTTTAGACACGACAAGTTCAATTTGGGCCTTGAAATGGCCATTTTGGGGCGTTCTATGGGTTTACACGCCTAACTTCTACAAACGCAACCTATTACACGTTTTTAAAGCTCGATCATGTCATATTTTACTCATTTTAGCTTTTTAGGTCTTAATTTTAGGGGTTTAGACGAGACAAGTTAAATTTGGGCCCTCAAATGGCCAGTTTGGGGCGTTTTATGGGTTTTCGCGCCTAACTTCTACCAATGCAACCTATTACATGTTTTTAAAGRTCGATCATGTCATATTTTACTTACTTGAGCTTTTTTAGGTCTTCATTTTATGGGTTTAGACGTGATAAGTTCAATTTGGGCCCCTGAAATGGCCATTTTGGGGCGTTTTATGGGTTTTCGCGCCTAACTTCTACAAATGCAACCTATTACATGTTTTTAAAGTTCGATCATGTCATATTTTACACACTTGAGATTTTTAGGTCTAAATTTTAGGGGTTAAGACGCGGCAAGTTCATTTTAGGCCATTTTAGGGTTTTTTATGGCATTGTCGCTCTTAACTTGTCACATGTCTATCCATTATTACATTTCAAACCTTATACACGTTCTATAACACACTATTATGCTTGCTAGGGATTGATTGTATTGGTTAGAACGACACAAGACCATTTTACGCAAAAAATTATCACTTTAGGCCATTTTGGGTGTTTTTGTTTTTTTTTTTTTTTTCATTTTCGCTCTTAACTTGGTACATCGTACATGTCTATCCATTATTCTTCTTGTTAGGGGTTGATTGTGTTAGTTAAAATGACACAAGACCATTTTACGCAAACACTTGTCATTTTAGGCCATTTTAGGCTTTTTTGGCATTTTCGCTCCTAACTTGTCACATGTCTATCCATTAATAGATTTCAAACCTTATACACGTCTTATAACACACTATTATTCTTTCTAGGGGTTGATTGTGTTGGTTAGAATGACACAAGACCATTTTACGCAAAAAATTGTCATTTTAGGCCATTTTGGGCATTTTTTGGCATTTTCACACCTAACTTGTCACATGTCTATCCTTTACTAGATTTCGAATCTTATACATGTCCTATAACACACTAATATGCTTGCTAGGGGTTGCTACATTGGTTAGAATGACACAAGACCATTTTACGCAAAAACTTGTCATTTTAGGTCATTTTGGGCGTTTTTTTTGGCATTTTCGCTCCTAACTTGTCACATGTCTATCCATTATTATATTTAAAACCTTATACACGTCCTATAACACACTAGTATTTTTGCTAGGGGTTGACTGCGTTGGTTAGAATGACACAAGACCATTTTACGCAAAAACTTGTCATTTTAGACCATTTTGGGCGTTTTTTTTTTGCATTTTCGCTCCTAACGTGTCACACGTCTATCCATTACTAAATTTCAAACCTTATACACGTACTATTACACACTATTATGCTTGCTAGGGTTTGATTGCATTGGTTAGAACGACAAAATACCATTTTACGCAAAAACTTGTAATTTTAAGCCATTTTAGGGGTTGATTTAGGCCTTTTCCCTCCTAACTTGTCACATGTCTATCCATTACTAGATTTCAAACCTTATACACGTCCTATAATACACTATTCACTTTTCATCAATTCTATTCGTACTCATCGGCTTATAAGCTGAAATTCCACTCTAAACATCAAATGCAATTCATAAAAAAYCAATCCTATTCGTACTCATAGGCTTATAAGCCGGAATTCCCCTCTAAACATCAAATGCAAATCGTGAAAAAAAAATCCTATTCATACTCATCGGCTTATAAGCCGGAATTCCGCTCTAAACATCAAATGCAAATCGTAAACAAAGAAGAAATAATTACCATCACTTCCTTGGCCTTCTTGCTGACCAGTTGTGGTTCCTTCCCTGGCACCTTCTTGAAGTGAGTGTCGAGGTAGAGATCAGCAGCGTAAGGCAACTTACTTCCAATTGCCTTAGCCACCACAAGCAATTGTATCATATGTTAGGTGATATAAAAAGATTTTAACGAACGAGTATTTACAATACTAGAATTAAAAAAAAAAATTTACCAATTTCTTAGCTCGCTGAATGGTGTAGACAGATCCCTGGCAGTGAGATACAGGGGCGACGCCACTAGCGTTTCCGGCTCTCCTGTTTGCTTTTGACTGAGCCGACTTCTTCTTGGCTTTTTCGTCATTCAGCCTGTCGTTCAACGCCTTGTACAACTCATCTCCAAGCCAACGGTGTCGTAACTTCCTCTCGTGCACTATGTTGTTTAAAAGGTCTTTGAGATGGTTGGCAGCCTCAACATCACATGCTTTCCGCACTGTGCCCTCTAGATCAGGCTTCCAACTATACATTTCTGCATTGGACAAAAGACAAAGAAATATGTTAACGTATAAGATTATATAAAAAAACAAAGAAAACCACTATTTTTATGAAATTACATAGTTCGTCTTTCTCACCTTCCATATGTCCCACCAATGATCCTTGGTATCCTTATCTACCTCACTGTAGTTTTTCCAAGGCTCATGGAAGTAGGCCCTCATTGCAGCTGTTACGTATCGAACAACATCGGGTGCGTCAAACCTTGCACACAAAACATAGTAAGATTAAACAACATATGAATACAACTTAATTCAAATAGTCAAAACATTAAAAAATTAAATAACTTTAAAACTCACCATAGGCCACTCGGGTCCCACTCTCGAACTAAAGKAGTGGACGTAGAAGGCTGAGATGGAGTAGGTTGAGACGGAGGAGGCTCAGAAAAAATAGGCTAAGATAGAGGAGTAGACTCAGACACATGAGTAGCCTGAGATAGAGAAGTAGCTGTAGAAGCCTGAAACGGAGGAGCCGTGAAACGTGGAGCCTGGAAAGATGGAGCCCCAAACTGGAGGTGACGAGCTGCCCCGTGAAACGGACGAGGCTGAGAAGAAAAGAAAGGTGAAACCATCAGCCGTCTCCTAGACAACTGAATCTGACGACCGAGGTCACCAGGACGCATCGTCGGCATAGACCTAGTAGGACGAGGCTGAGCGGAAGCTAAAGACTGTGCCAGATAAGGCTGAACGGAAGCTGAAGACTGAGCCGGAGAATGATGGATTGGCTCGGAGTGCTGGTCGGCAGCCTGTGACTCAGAAATGGGCCGAGATGTGTCTTTCGTACCACCACGTCGTTTTGATGCCATGTTCAAATATTAGCACGGTTAATAGTTATTGAAAGAAACCACAATCAAAAATACAATGTGCATGAAAATGTACCCCGATTGACCAAAAATGAATATTGCCCTGAGCATGCACAGGCATTAATAAATGCGAAAAAATAAAAGTTATATTTCCAAAACTAAACACTCTGTTAATATATTTAAGAAGCTCGAGGGGAAAATCGATAAACTTAAACTACTACAATTATTTCAATAACCTTGTTTTTTGTTTCAAATGACAATAAATTGCTAAAATTAAAATAAATTTACATTACATCCTAATGAAACAAACTAGGGTCATGAACGTCCTCGTCGTCATCATCAACCATGTCTTCATTCCCATTACTGCTAAGCTCCTCACCACTGTCACCATCGTCTTCAGCTAGACTCAGAATGACTTCATCTTCGTCATCATCACCTTCGATGACCTCGTAGTCTGGTATCTCGTCCGGAGAACATAGATCTACGGGAACAAGGGATGTTTCCTCTTGTAGATCATCCGATTCCACCGGTGCATCAACCTCTGACCTAGCTTTTGTCTTGAACACAACCCACCATTGCACTTTGTCCTTCTTAAGGCTAGGATAGGGTGCATAATACACCTGACTGGCTTGGTATGAAACAATGAAGAGGTCGTACCACGGGAGTCTTCTAGTGTGATTGACCTCTACAAGTCTATATTTCTCATGAATGTTCATGCCATTGTCACAATCAAACCAATTGCATTTGAATAATAACGTCTTGTAATCTGGGTCACTCCCGTGGTAAGACAATTGTATCACCACTTCCTAAGTGCCGAAGTAGTCAACCCCTCCTTGATTCTCAACACACACCCCATAATTCATGGTTAACTTGTTCTTACCATATCTTTGTGTGTGGAAATTGTACCCCTTGACGTAGAATTGATTCCAAGTTGTCACTTGTTTCGAAGGGCCCATCGCGCCTAGCTCGTGTGACGTCATCGGCAGACTGTGTCTGAAGCACCTAGATTTGTTGAGTAAGTCAGTAAATAAAATGAAGGTATGTAATTAAAAATGTGGGGAATATAGGGATTGGGAATCCTCGATCACTTGTGTCTTTAACCATGCCGGGTATTGGGATTRGCATTGAATCCAGACGTCATCCCCCTTTATTTGAAGATTTGACTGCACTATGTGATCCTCAAATTGTCTATTATAGTGCGCAAGTTCGATGTTAGTCAGCGAAGCCGACATGCAATGTGCTTTTCTAATCTAAGACGGTTAAACTAAGAAAATTACCTTTCATAGTCACTTAGAATGCCACAATTTGCGAGGATCTACAATTGGGCTCGGACGTACTCCCTATCTGGCAACCAACATTTACTACCACTCGTAGCTGYTCGACCACAATCCTCCCTAAACAATTCAGGGACATTGACACCATGTTGGCTTTCCACATTAGGGTATGCATTTCTACCCAAGTCCCTCGATTTTGTATCTCTGACTGAAAATACTGTGA
This sequence comes from Bassia scoparia, assembly GCA_008642245.1. Classification (NCBI taxonomy): domain Eukaryota; kingdom Viridiplantae; phylum Streptophyta; class Magnoliopsida; order Caryophyllales; family Amaranthaceae; genus Bassia; species Bassia scoparia. The sequence goes on from SNQN01001390.1 coordinate 63,168, forward strand.
ACAGAAATTGGATATCTGCTCAACCAGGTATGCATTGCATATAGAACCTTCTACCCTTGCCTTGTTCCCCACTTTACGTTTCAAGTGGTTAAGGAACCTGTGAGAAAAGGACACATGAGCAATGTAAATGTCACTTCAAAAGAAATGATTAACGTGGTATATACGATTACCAATAACTCATCGTTCGAATGGGTACATCCATCTATATTGAACGGGATCCCCAATGCAAGCTTCATGTGGCAAGTGTACCGGCAAGTGCTCCATGGAGTTAAAGAATGCCGGGGGAAATATTTTTTCTAACTTTTATAAGATCTCAGCAATGTTGTTTTGTGGGCGCTTCATCTCACTCAACYTGACAGTGGGAGCACAGAAGTCACAGAAGAATTGGCTGATTTCGGTTATTGCCTTCCAAATATGAAGGGGAAGCAACTTTCTTAGGCAACCAGGCAACAAGCGCTCCAAAAATACATGACAATCGTGACTCTTCAATCCATGGAGCCTATTTTTTTGTTTATCAACACATCGACTCAAGTTCGAAGCATACTCGTCAGAAAACCTCAAGTCTCGGATCCATTCAGATAACACCTTCTTTTGCTCCTTGTCAAGTGCGAAAGATGCCTTGGGCATCAACTCATTACCCTTACCATCCTCAATGAGCTCCAACTCTCGCCGCATACTAACACTCTTCATGTCTTTCCTCGCACTGACAGTGTAAGACGTTTTGTCTTTCACGTCCATGACGGTATTGATGAGCTGCTCGAAGAAGTTCTTCTCAATATGCATGACGTCTAAGTTGTACCGAACCAACAAATCCTTCCAATACTGCAGTTCCCATAGACAAGATTGCTTATCCCATCCCATTTTTTTCTTCTTCAATTGTTTCAAAGCATCAGGACAATCTGTCACTCTCGGTAAGTCCTTCAAAATCTGCCACAATTCGTCACTTGACATGATATAAGGAGCTGAGTCATTTTCTACCCTGTTCTTACAGAAAGTTGTCTTATTCTTTCGGAAGGGGTGGTCGGAATCTAAAAACTGGTGATCGCAATAAAACCATGATACTTTGCCACCATGTTTTAGCTAAAAGGCCTTGCTTTTCTCCATGCAATATGGACACGCCTTAAAACCAAACGAGCTCCAACCTAACAATATACCATATGCTGGAAAGTTACTGATAATCCACAACACGATTGCGTGAAGATTGAAATTTTGCTTCTTTGAGATTTCATAAGTCAAGGACCCAACCGACCACAGTTGCTTCAGCTCGTCAATCAAAGGTTGCATGTAGACATCCAAGTTGGTCTTCAGAGTTTTAGGCCTAGGGATAAGCATGGAAAGGAAAATGAAAGGTTTTTTTCATGAACACGGACGGTGACGTGTTGTGAGGTGTAGTGAGAATAGGCAAACAAGAGTATTGTTTTCCAAACTTCCCGAAAACGAAAAAACCATCGGTGCACAACCCAAGTCTGACATTTCGAGGCTCGGATGAAATGTCCGTAAAGGTCTTGTCGAAGTGCTTCCAAGCTTCACTCTCACTTGGGTGAGCCATGTTCCCTTGCCCTCGACGATTTTCAGAATGCCATGTCATAGACTCAACAATGTGTTCTAGTGGCAAACATCCTTTGCAATCGATGTGTTATTGGGAAGTACACCAGAAAGCTTGCAGGAACCAAACTGGCATTCGAAGTCTTCGTGTACCGCCTCGACCCGCAATGACGACACTTATCAAGCTCGGCATCGTCCTTCCAATATAGCATGCATCCTTTTGCGCATGCGTGTATCTTCTCGTAAGGAAGCTCTAATCCCTTAAGTACCTTCTTTGTGTCGTAGTAGGTGTTACACTAAGTTTTTTGGGTGCCGAGGAGTGCATCACTCAACAATGACCCAATACCATCTACGCACCTGTGCGGCAAGTTGTACTCAGACTTCAATTGATCATTCTAGAATCCATCTCCAACACCGAGATGTTGCTCCCATCATACAACGGCTGCTCGGCTACCGTGAGCAACTCGAAAAACATCTTGGCTTCCGCATTTGGTTCTTCTTCGGCCGAAGTTGCCTCCTCAAGCAATGATTGGTCTACATTGTTCCCGAAAGCATCGAGAACCATTTCCCGGTAAGGGTTCGGCTGAGTAAGAGACGAGTTGGACCCTCTACTCACCATTTCACCGTGACATAACGGAGTGAACCCCTTCTTATACAAATGTACCTTTAAGTCGGGCACATCCAAGTACTTCAAGTTTTTACACCAAACACACGGACATCTTATCTTGTCCCCGTCATTGAGCTTGGGATGCTGCTGAGCGAAGGCAACAAAGTCATTCACCCCTTCGATAAACTCATCCCGAACTATGCGGTTCTGATCGTGTCTATTGTACATCCACTCACGCTCCTTCCTTTTCATTTCGATTAAGCCTATTCCAAGCCATTAAAAAATATCAGTTCAAAGGATTCAAATGTCCTTCAATGTCTTCACTCCTATCTTATTTTAGCCTTTCTTAATCTTCTTAAAGCTTTTTTATGTAATTGGGTTAGAAACGACCAAAAAACGATTTAAACGCTAAACTTGGTAATGTAAGCCAATTTTGGTGGTGGCTATTAGGCCTCTTCCCCTCCTACACTGAATTTTGTCAAGTCTTGTTTACTATGTCCTCGAGCTTTCTGATTTCAAACCCAATATATACACATCACATACACTCTAAATTATATTGGATCAACTATTGGTGGCATGTGTGGTCACGATTTTTCATCACAATTTTCTTTCTATTCGTACTCATCGGCTTATAACTGAAATTCCACTCTAAATCATCAATGCAATTTCATAAACATTAGATACTCCGAGATACGTTTTACCTCATAGGGTTTATGAAGCACTTATTTTTAACCGGGGAATTCCCCTCAGAACATCAAATAAAAATCGGATAAATGAGATGAAAAATTTATTTTTAAACAATAACTCAAATCAGGAAAATTTTGATTATTAGAACGAAAGTTTAAAATGCACTGTTTTGGCCTGCTTATTAATGAAAATGAAATATTTTTTTCGGAGCCAAGAAGAAGAAATAATTATTAACGCTTTTAATATTTCTGGTTTATGAAATATCTTATGGGCGGTTCTTCTTCGGCTTGTATGGAAGTTTGTGGTTCCTTCCCTGGCACCTTCCTATGAAGTGAATGCGGGCGCTAGACAGATGCACGAAGCGTAATGAACTTAACTTGCATAACTTTGGCCTTGTAAGTCTACACCACAAGCAATTGTATCATATTTAGGTGATATAAAAGATTTTAACGCACGAGTATTTACAATACTAGAATTAAAAAAAAAATTTACCAATTTCTTACTCGCTGAATGGTGTAGACAGATCCCTGGCATGAGATACAGGGGCGACGCACTGCGTTCCGGCTCTCCTGTTTGTTTTTGACTGAGCCGACTTCTTCTTGGCTTTTTCGTCATTCAGCCTGTCGTTCAAACGCCTTGTACAACTCATCTCCAAGCCAACGGTGTCGTAACTTCTCTGTGCACTATGTTTTTAAAAGGTCTTGAGATGGGTGGCAGCTCAACATCACATGCTTTCCGCACTGTGCCCTCTAGATCAGGCTTCAACTATACATTTCTGCATTGGACAAAAGACAAAGAAATGTAACGTATAGATTATATAAAAAACAAAGAAAACCACTATTTTTATGAAATTACATAGTTCGTCTTTCTCACCTTCCATATGTCCACAATGATCCTTGGTATCCTTATCTACCTCACTGTAGTTTTTCCAAGGCTCATGGAAGTAGGCCTCATTGCAGCTGTTACGTATCGGAACAACATCGGGTGCGTCAAACCTTGCACACAAAACATAGTAAGATTAAACACATATGAATAAACTTATTCAAATAGTCAAAACATTAAAAAATTAAATAACTTTAAAACTCCCATAGGCCCTCGGGTCACTCTCGAACTAAAGCAGTGGACGTAGAAGGCTGAGATGGAGTAGGTTGAGACGGAGGAGGCTCAGAAAAATAGGCTAAGATAGAGGAGTAGACTCAGACATGAGTAGCCTGAGATAGAGAAGTAGCTGTAGAAGCCTGAAACGGAGGAGCCGTGAAACGTGGAGCCTGGAAAGATGGAGCCCCAACTGGAGGTGACGAGCTGCCCGTGAACGGACGAGGCTGAGAAGAAAAGAAAGGTGAAACATCAGCCGTTCCTAGACAACTGAATCTGACGACGAGGTCACCAGGGACGCATCGTCGGCATAGACCTAGTAGGACGAGGCTGAGCGGAGCTAAGTGTGCAGATAAGTGAACGGAAGCTAAGACTGAGCCGGAGAATGATGGATTGGCTCGAGTGCTGGTCGGCAGCTGTGACTCAGAATGGGCCGAGATGTGTCTTTCGTACCACCACGTCGTTTTGATCCATGTAAATATTAGCACGGTTAATAGTTATTGAAAGAAACCACAATAAAATACAATGTGCATGAAATGTACCCGATTGACCAATAATGAATATTGCCTGAATGCACAGCATTAATAATCGAAAAAATAAAGTATCATTTCCAAACTAAACACTCTGTTAATATATTTAAGAAGCTCGAGGGGAAATCATAAACTTAACTATACAATTTTTATAACCTTTTTTTTTGTTTCAAATGACAATAAATTGCTAAAATTAAAATAAATTTACATTACATCTAATGAAACAAACTAGGTCATGATCGTCTTCGTCGTCATCATCAACCATGTCTTCTTCCATTACTGCTAAGCTCCTCATACTGTCACATCGTCTTCAGCTAGACTCAGAATGACTTCATCTTCGTCATCATCACCTCGATGACCTTGTAGTTGGTATCTCTCGAGAACATAGAATCTACGGAACAAGGGATGTTTCCTCTTTAGATATCTGATTCCACGGTGCATCAACCTCTGACTAGCTTTTGTCTTGAACACAACCACTTGCATTTTCCTTCTTAAGGCTAGGATAGGTGCATAATACATGACTGGCTTGGTATGACACAATGAAGAGGTCGTACCAGGGAGTCTCTAGTGTGATTGACCTCTACAAGTCTATATTTCTCATGAATGTTCATCCATTGTCACAATCAAACAATTGCATTGAAATATCGTCTTGTAATCTGGGTCACTCTCCGTGGTAAGACAATTGTATCACACTTCCTAAGTGCCGATAGTCAACCCTCCTTGATTCTCAACACACACCCATAATTATGGTTACTTGTTTCTACCATACTTTGTGTGTGGAAATTGTACCCTTGACGTAAGAATTGATTCAAGTTGTCACTTGTTTGAAGGAGCCCATCGCAGAGCTCGTGTGACGTCATCGGCAGACTGTGTCTGAAGCACCTAGATTTGTTGAGTAAGTAGTAAATAAAATGAGGTATGTAATTAAAATGTGGGGAATATAGGGATGGGAATCTCTCACTTTGTCTTTAACCAGGCCGGTATTGGGATTTCATTGAATCAGACGTCATCCCCTTTTTTTGAAGATTGATTGCACTATGTGATCCTCAAATTGTCTATTATGTGCGCAAGTTCGATGTTAGCAGCAAGCCGACATGCAATGTGCTTTTCTAATCTAGACGTTAACTAAGAAATTACCTTTCATAGTCACTTAGAATGCCACAATTTGCGAGGATTACAATGGGCTGGACGTACTCCTTCTGCAACCACATTACTACACTCGTAGTGATCGACACAATCCTCCTAAACAATTCAGGGACATTGAACCATGTTGGCTTTCCACATCAGGGTATGCATTTCTACCCAAGTCTGATTTATCTCTGCTGAAATACTGGACAGAATGGATATCTGCCACAGGTATGCATTGCATATAGACCTTCACCTTGCTTGTTCCACATTTACGTTTCAAGTGGTTAAGGAACCTGTGAGAAAAGACACATGAGCAATGTAAATGTCACTTCAAAGAAATGATTAACGTGGTATAACGATTAATAACTCATCGTTCGATGGGTAAATCTTATATTGAACGGGATCCACAAGTAAGCTTCAGTGGTATTACCATGTAGATTACGACAAACGAGCGTAAGTGCAACAAATGTTCTGAGTATGGTGTAGTATGAATTAAAGAATGCGTTTTGTGGGCGTGTAAGTTAATCTATTATTCGTATGTCTTTTATTATAGCTTAGCACTCAATCAGCAATGGTTTATTAGTAGCATTTCGCAACGAGGCGATGCTATGCATTCTCACTAGAACAGTGAGGCTAGTATTGAGGACTGAGCTTCAAGACCGAAAAGTACACTAAGAATGTAGGATAACTGTCGGTATATCATTAACATCTGTTCCCATAAGCATGAAGTCTTGACCAGGTAGTCAATTTTCTCTTGTGCACAACAGCTGCAACGCTATTGCGTTCGACAGGAGTATGATCAAGGAGCATGACGTAGGTTACTTCGTGTCCTACTTACAGTTCTCACTCTGCGAACTCATCAAACTTGTATTTTCTATATTCTCATAACCAACTCGATCTGACCTTAGTTCGTGTTCATAGTTTGAAACGTACACTCGTATTTTAGGGTTACCTCTCTGCAAATGCAACAAATTCATATCAAAGGTTTCATCTTTGCTTACTAAGAAGATTACCAAGTTTTATGGATCCATCCCAGTACCAATGACACTCACAATATCAATAACTTTCTACTCCTCTCTTACTCTGTTGGACTCTCTATTGGCGGTCCATCCAGGGATCGACATATGGGATGCTCTACCAATTTACAGAGTCTAAGTTGTTACTCTTTGTTCGATATTAGAGTCCTCAATGTCTCTCTGTGCTATATTCTTCTCTAAGTATGGTCAACCTTCGAAACTGGACCGTTAAGTACTAGTGCAATCGTTCTCTGCTCTCTCACCGTTCACATCACAAGAGTAATTGATCAGTTATGCATATGCTTGCACATCTCGAGACAGAAGGAGGTTCTTAACTCATTAGATCGCAGGGTTTGAAGCGTTACAATGCTACCCTCGATAGGTGCCATTGATATACGATGCATCTTCTGATAATTATCTGAGAGAGAGACTTGCATGTCCAAACTTGTTGTGAGTTTGCCAGCATATGAGAAAGCAACATCCGCTCATTAAGCTAACCACAGGTCACATTTTTTCTCTCCTTCAATTGTTTTAGCTACTTGATAACGCTATCGGGATACTAGTATCTCGTGTTTTGAGGATCCACTATGTATATGCTGTCTACACTTCGCTTTACCGTAATTCTAGGAGCAGAATGTTGTTGATATGATAGTCGAACATTTGTGTTCGGCTAATGCTGAATTTACGTGTTACCTTTGTCCAGCGAATAAATATGCGATATTGAGTAGTGCATTTAGAATTATGTATTTTACTGTTTGTTACTTATGACAGAGATCTTGTCTTATTCTAAATATTCGAGGCAAGGGGAGTTGCGTAAGTTATACGTTATAGACACTCTGGACTTGAGTGATCCCTCCTTACCGTTTGAGACATACGCAATATCACCTTCTCGCTCTCCATCTAATGTTATCACTTAGCTAAGAGTAGTCCTCATTGATGTTTTACCCACATTAGAATATGGACCACGTTCATATGAGAGCCACACGACGCTCCACAATTTATGTCATCACAAGTATATTAATTGGATGATCAAGGAACCAGACTATGGAATAGAGGTACCAAGATGCCGTTATTGTGTCCGTGAACGACTTGAAAATTTAGCCTCTCCCTTTGATAGATTCTCACATAGAAACTTATAAGAGGACTCTCACGAAACTGATGAGGAACCACGGGTTACTCTCACGTCGGTGCTCTACGGATCGTACGATGGACACTAGCAAGGGCTATTTTCAATAATCTATCATTCTTATACCATATGCTCGTGTGCTTTAAGTCTTTACGATGTATATTTGAAGAGAGCCTTTGACTGTGCCGATATTGCAGTCGCTACATAAGTGATGCCAGTTATATACCACAGAGAAATGTGAGAGCAGTATTTTGTTATTTTTGACCGATAATCTACATATTTCTTCTTCTTACCTTATTGTGCTTACATGCGGAACGCTCAACGTTTGTGAGTGTCAAGTTGAGAATGGCACAGGTATTGTTTCCACTTGTCCGAAATGAGAATCCTCAGTGGCTTTTGCATTCATGCACCTGAGCTTCCTATACCAAAGTTCCAGTTACATAGTGTAACGGTAAAGGCTCTGATGAGATAGTTATGCGTTCTCTATTTATAACGGAGTCTTTCTTCAGAGTACCACGTTCTCATATTTTCTGATAGTTTCTAACATGCCATCTTGAGTGTCCTGTAAAGCCATATGGTCTCTTGCAAGTTCCTTCGAACTTCTGATTTGATGAAATTGTGTATGAGTGATGCCCGAAGCTAATTGTGACCACTTATGGTCATCAACTTATGACTACATCATTTTTTATAGCGAGAACACTATCTTATGCAAATTACGCTATAGTTTAATATTTTTTCCTGTTTGAGTGTTGAGCAACATCTTTTCAAGAAAGAATAAGAATTCTTGTCAAAACAACTCTCTAAAGAGATTCGGATCAAGGTTTAAGAATGCTGAGAAGCCTCTTCCGTGTTTCTATTGGATTACTCAATAACCCACAGGAACTGAGCGAAACTTTGATTACTCTTAAGCTTAGTGTGAGAGACGTGAGCATTGACTTAGACCTTTGGTAACACCACTACGCCATGTCCAGTCTTCATCTATATTTTCGCCCACTGTCATACAGATCTACGCTCGATGTATGTCTGTCTTAGAAGGAAGTCTTATAATTTAATGATTTGAGTATTTTTGTAGTGGTAGAGATTAGGTGTTACACCTCAAGTTTTTCTTCTGGTGTCGGTTGAGTTTCATGAGGAGCTGCCGTCAACTCATCTTCCAATGGCGCAATGCAGCAATAGAAATGAAGCCAAGTTCTACTCCACTTTGTGCGGTCAGGCTCGCTAGTTGTAACTCAGGACTTCCTAATTGTTCAAAATAGCATCTCTCACGATAGTCTCTCGATACTTCTCACACATGCCAGCAGAGAGATTCTATTTTGGCCTTTTGACATCCTTGAACTATGCCATTTGAAATAGCATACCTTGCAAGTTTTGTTTACGTCTTAATTTGCTTTTATCACATTCGTCGAGAATTCCTGACACCGGCAATTTTTCTACACCACAATGAGTTGACGCAGTTGCTCCACAAACGATGCAAATGCGAAATAGAGCTTCGTATTCCGGTATTTTTTCTGGTTTTGCATTAACCAGATTCGCAAGTTGCTACTTGGGAGGATCTCAAAGAATGAATGAGGTCTAATCATTGTTTTAGATTTAAAACAT
>SNQN01001391.1:4766-26653 GCA_008642245.1 Bassia scoparia
TATTATAATTATTGCAACGTTTTTGTAAAGACCCCACATTGTGGGCCATGAACTTACACCAAATTGGGTCCCAAATTCCACATTGTTCTCTTATATTTATAGTCCACTACTTTGGTCCAAACCATTCAACATCTCCTTCCTTCCCTCTCATTTTCTAACATCACTTGTTTGAAACTAGCAGTATTGCTAGTAAGTTGATAAGTTTGCTTAAGTTCGATTGTATTGGCATCAATGGCTGATAGCGGCGCTGCCTCAAAAAGGATGTGGTGTTCGATACCGGAAAAGTTCCAGCTGCATGCCGCAATGCTGGCGTTGCAGTTTGGGTATGCTGGATTTCATGTGGTTTCTAGAGCTGCCCTTAACATGGGGGTTAGCAAGCTTGTCTTCCCGGTTTATCGGAACATCATCGCTTTGCTCCTCCTCCTCCCTTTCGCCTATTTCCTTGAAAAGTACGTCCTTAACAATATAACATGTCTTTTATATATGCAGCCCTTAGAGTTGCGCAMGTAGCACTTTCTATTATTAAATAGTCAACTCGAATCAAACAAGTACTAATGATRTTGTTTCTTATATCAGGAAGGAGAGGCCTGCTATWACTTTTTCATTCTTGGTTCAATTCTTCTTACTGGCACTAATTGGGTACGATTCATATACAGATGATCACTCACTACTAGTTACAATTACATATGACAGCTGAATTCGGAACAATAAGCGATKTTGTATGTTAATTGTAACGAACTTCTTTACGTACRATTTAACAGGATCACAGCAAACCAAGGATTTTACTTGTTGGGTTTGGACAACACGTCTCCCACCTTCGCGTCGGCGGTTCAGAATTCTGTCCCAGCTCTCACCTTCCTCATGGCTGCAATCCTAAGGTCAGCTTGCCTAGATTTGAAGGCTTAAATAAAGCTTATTCGTGATCAAACATGCACATGCTACCAGCAGAATCATGACACAATATAAACTGTCAATCTAAATCTCATTAATGGCTTGCTGAATTTTATGTAAGTATGTCCAAACTTAAGATATTAGTGACAAAAACACAGGTGCATATACAAGAATTTTCTTGGTTTGTTCCAAGGAAATTGTCACATTTAACTAATAATGTAGTCATTTAACTAATAATGTAGTTCTCACACGGTTGAAGTCGTTGAACATTTATATCCATAAAACAATTATTATATTTTATAAAAACAAAACAACTAAATAAATAGTGGCTAMTATTGTAACAAACAATTGATGATTGAAACTCAAATAAATGTTAAGAGTTAGACTATTCGTCTGACAGACTGTGCTGAGGGGGACGCTTTGGTAATTTCACTTTACTATGAAATCCGTACATTTTTTGTGGGTTACAGTTAGATATCTAACGGTTGACAATCAAAAAAAGTTCTGAAAATCGAATGTTATTATCTGTTTGAACAATTTGTAAGATTGAGGTCAGGGAGTAATTAACATCTTATGGAGTGGTGAAATTTGCAGGATTGAGAAGGTGAGACTAGACAGAAATGGATGTGTTGCGAAGGTCTAGGAACAGATTGTTGTGTAGTTCAGGGGCCACAATCATAACACTATACCAAGGTCCAGTCATATATTCCCCGGCCACCAATTGCAACGAACGACACCCTATGCTTCGCTGTTAGGAGATGCCGTGCCAAGAACTGGTCCTTGGGCGTCTTCTCATATGGAACTGACCTGTCATGCGGATGGCTGGTGTTTTCAATCGCCCGTGCTTAAGAAGTATCTGCGAGCTCATCAGTCACCTCTACAACTTGCCTTCTTCGGGTTGATAAGTTTATTGTCATCGCTCCACTTTGAGAAGGGACTTTGATCTTGAAGTTCCACCTGGTGGTGAACCTTCACACATCATTATGCGGTAAGTAACTCGATATGCAATCTGTTTTTATTGGACTGAATAAAATGAACTGAAATTGGAACTGAACGTGTACAATAATTGGATACAATGTTAAAAACAATTACAATATTCTCAAGTCACTAAGTCATCAGGTTCCTCAAGGGCCAGAACCATGTGGATTCCAAACCTTGTAGGACTAAAACAAATAGTGAATAAAGGTGTACTTTGTATATAAAACTGCTAAACAAGAGGTACATGAATGTACAATAAACTTCCTTTTCATACTAACTATGTATTTTTCAACCAGACCTGAATCCTAAAAGAAACTACCAGAAAGGTTGACAGTACAGTGTCTGATCAAAACTCAAAAACTTTAAAGCAGGTCTCCTTAATTCAATATTATTTGTATGTGTTCATATATTTAGTTAGTTAATATCATGATCAGATGGTTTTCGAAACATCTTCTTGGCTCGACGTAGATCTGTCATTGAGGTTAAGATTGAAGAAACGAGGGAGCAGTCATAACTTACAAAGTTACAAGAATTCGATAAGTCCACTAAAATAGATTAGTCATCGACGATAAGATTGAAGAAACAAGTGGTCGATAAGTAAGGGTCTATTTACATTAACTGAAAACAACTGAACTGAACTGAGTTGAATGGAACTAAACTGAACTGAATTGAATATTTTATGAGAGAGAGAAATTGGGTTAAGAACTGAACTAAACTGAACTGAACTGAACTGAACTGAACTGAATGGAGCTGAGCTGAATTGAAAATAAGCTAATGTAAACAGACCCTAAGTCCAATAAAAATAAATATACTCGTAGTTCGACCATTGAGGTTAAGACCCTGATCACAGTGGTTAAAGGCAATAGAGACAACACTCACAATATACATGAATTGTCTCATCATTCATGTATGTAACTATGTAATTAAGCACAGGTCAATTTCCTTGTGTWGTTACAAGTTAGGTGCTTTGGTTGCTTTACTTTGTGTTCACTTTCTGCAAACTTTATTTTAAGATGATCATGGTATACCACTAAATGACTTTACAAGAAAAGGGTGCGCCTACTAATAATTGAGCCCTGAAAATGAAATGAGATATTATTGGGAGGACTATAAATTTTTTCTAACTAATCTGTGCACTGCAGGGAGTGGTAGCATCAGGGATCGCTTTCGCAGTACAGATATGGTGCATCGATAAAGGTGGCCCGGTGTTCGTTGCTGTTTATCAGCCTGTTCAGACTTTGGTTGTCGCGATCATGGCCTCCATCGCTTTGGGAGAACAATTTTACTTGGGAGGGTCTGTACTTGATTTTCTTCTTAGTTTACTCTCCTTTCTCCCCCACTCACAAACTTTCCCCCCTCAACTTTCACTATCCATTGCAACTGTAATCAATGCTGAGACTCCACCATTCAAAAAAATTTAAAGGGGTGATAATAGGATGGAAAAAAACACAACAATGCTCAATCATGCAATTAAAAGAGACCCACTTGACCCATTTCGCCATAATGTTAGGTGGTATTCSATATACATGATACATCTWATGTCTATCCACCTCGAAAAATTTAGCTACACTAGTACACTATGTTGCTAACAAGCATTTTGGTTAGACATAGATCTTGGATATAAGCTAGCTTAACTAACAATCGAAAAACCGTGTTGTTTACAGGATCATCGGCGCAATATTGATCATAGCAGGACTCTATCAAGTGTTGTGGGGGAAGAGTCAGGAGGCAAAGTTTGCCAAGGCGGCAATCCAGTCTCCTGCAGAGCACAGCAACAACAGAACATCAGGCCAATCCAAGACCCTTACTCAACCCCTCCTCCCCCCATCATCAGAAAGCGTGTAACAGTCGCAATAACACGAACCTTTCTAATGGTGACTCTGGTTCGCAGACAATGCAAGCAAACTACTACTACTTGGTCAAGAGAGTTTGTTATATTTTTGGTGTGTATGAAGTTTTTCACTCAGTTAGTGCCCCTCACATTAGGGAAGGGGCTGAACTGTCAAAGGGAGTTAAAAAAAAAAAAAAAAAAAAAAAAAAAAAGAATAGTTATTAGAGGAGAATGCAATGATTGTTATTATCTGTTAAACCGCGATCCACTCCATGCTTTACATCTTAATTCTTAAATTAATAGTTTGATTTACAAGGAAAGAAAATGCACTTTCAAAGAAAAACATTGTGTTGTGGCGTGCTAAATGTATGGACCCATGTCCAATTCCTGTGTTTAAACACTATTCTAAATTGCATTTTCTGCATCTTTTTTTCTTACTCCGTACTCTCTTTCTGGTAATGCATGATCTGTGATGATTCCATTATAAAAGTTCCGACCYACTCCGGTGTCTCGATTCATATACTTCATGATCATATATGTATGATGACATTTTTCAAAAGAAAGAACAAACTTATTAGTGCATTGTACAACATCCACCACACTAGAACATCAACAATTTCCACAGGGAGATTTCCATGATGTTGAGCCCAAACGATCGATTCTATAAGTTCTTGTCGATAACCATGTTCGCTAAATCAATCAATCAAAGCCTTAATCCCATATTAGGGGTCGGCTAACATGAACTTAAAGTGTTTATTTCGGGAGGTCATCCACATAACCATGCCCGCTAAATAAAAACAGAATTGTTTTTTCCACAGATTCAGCCAGGAAGTAATATGGACAAGCAGTAGTATATCTTCCCATGGAAAGTGATGTACCTGAATTGTACCTGAAATCGGCACTTGCCAGTTGCCAATGCGGAGATTTTTAGCTCCTGCAGAACTTAAAAGAAAACAATAAGATCATGTACATTGAACTAAATTCGACAAAACAATTATTATTGAAGCATGAATTAGATCACATTGCCGCAAAACAAATGTAAAACACCAGTAAATTATTCCAAACCCCTTMAAGCTTGACATWGAAGTCCTTGACAAAATACAGCAACTATGGACTAATACTTCAGAATTGGTAACATGAAGAACATTAACGAACAAAATAACAGGGGTTTCGGTATGTGGATCCATTTAACATTCCATATAGGGTGAAGAAAAGAGACGTGTAAATCAATAGAGGGACACTAACACGATTCAAAGAAGCCTTAAATAACAGTTCGATCAAATTTCATAATATGCAAGATATCTATCACCAAAATAATTAAACATAGATAACAACTCCGACAAAAAGCATTCACCATAGATATCAAGTCTAATGGCTTAATAGTTAAGACGGAGAGCCTGTATACTACAYCATACATCCATCATCGTAAATTGTACTACTATTGTGGCTCATTCGCCACAAAAATACACCATTGAATAGGCTAACATCTTTAATGCAAATCTAGCAACAGCAAAACTGTAACTAAGAATGAGGCCAAATTAACAGATCCCAAGAGAACACAGTGAAAATGCACGTCTCCTTTGAAACTATGATTACTACTCGGTAACATTAGTGCTTTTTTTTTTTTTTTCCAGAAAGCACATCTTTTGTATAGGATGCCTTTTCTTTTCATTATGCTAATAACATCAATTAAATCACCCTAAATGGTATCAATCTTATTCACTACCCTACCATGCTTCCACGCCTATTCTTTCACAATTCCTTTTTGGTCATCATCTCTTCTTACCATGATTTTCTCCCCCATTTCACCAWGATTTTGTTGTGACACCAAAGATATACATAATCATAAACCTAAGACTAGATTTCCAACACGTTCGATACGACCAATGATCTATTTAACTGTTTAAGACTAGGTTGCTAACACGTTCGGTAATACTGATCTACAAAAATCACTTTTGTGATCCAACACCGGGAAAGTGACAAGTTTGTAATCAATCTAATACAAATCCTACTTTCCTGTTTGCCCTGGTGATCAAATTCCATATAATCTTAAATTGCAGAACATGAAACTTAATGAAAGAATACTACAGTACAGGAAGTGGCGAATATGCTAAGCATGAATGAATCTTCAATTCGATCAAAAAATTTAGGTCTTTATTGGTGGATAATAAGTTTGTGTGATTGATTATGGACGTGTGTTTGCGTAAGGAACAAAATCCGAACACTAACGATCGCAAAAACGAGCCAGCACCAAAAATCGCATATAATCAATATTAAGGTATTATACAGGAATCACAAATCATTTAGCATAAATCAATTACTAATGAACAGGAAATTGGCATATTTCATTAACAAAGACTGATTTCTCCAGTAACTTGAAACAAATTTCAAAAGGATATAAATTTCACCAATCTGCTAAAAAAACCTGATTGCTTTTAAATAAGCCAAAAAAAATAAAAATAAAATAAAATAAAATCAGCCAAATATGCACCACTTAGTTATTAAACACCAACTTGGAGGCACTGTAATATATTGAAACATCTCAAAGTTGACAGTTTTTGCACTTTGCAATCATCATGAAATAGGTGAGGTACTTGTGCACTGGATGTACCTAAGCTTTTGCCCAAAAAAAATAGTAAGACAGAAAAAACACATCTTGACATTCTTGCCAGCTGATAACATCTTATTGAAAAATCTTCCCTCTGGCATCTCATTCGAGATGGGAAGCYAATTCCCCTTTCATCATCTACTCAGCCATCAAAGGTAAAGCAACAATGGCTTCTTGACACGACAGAAGAATCCCCAACTTAGTTCAGCTTTTGATATTAAAATTCCTCAGGAGCAATCCACAGCGATGCATGCATGAACCTGGACATCTGTTAAAAAGTATATGTTACGAGAGGATCTAAAGTTAAAGTTGCAACATTGATAAAATGATATCAAGAGAAGTACTTCATAAGTTCATATTGCATATCAAAGACACAAGAAAACCCTTCAGAGGCAGGTAGCCAGGCATGACAGAAGAAATACACAGAATCGAATAACATCGAAGCAGTCAAAATTTGAATTTGGCCCAACCTGAACACCCGATTTGACAATTTTAGCAACTCTAAATAAAATCAGCTGTGGATGTGAAAATCAGTGTCTCGCATCGACATTAAAGATTAAACAACTTCATTAACTACAACCATGTAGAAGACTCTCAAAAGGTCCTAGTTACCTGATACAAAGCACCAAATTTTAACACCCTTTGGACTAAAATATATCAGAAAGAATGTTACTTCATGATGATCATTGCTCATATCCRTATTCAACAAATGAACACAGCAACCTGCAACCCCTGATACATGTTCAAGGACTCAGAGATGACCGATTGGTTATAATGAAACGCAATTGATAATTGAACTTCACAAGTTTTTTAATRGCAAGTACCCTAGGAAAGAAGGGGCATCTGTGCTTTCACTGCTTCTAGTGCCTGTTTCCGGAAACCTTGAAAACATACAGCACGAATTGGCAAATGAARAAAACATAATGTTCTCAGCATATTCAGGAAATAAATCATCTCCTACACCTCTTTGGGTGGCAAGCTGACACAAGCAGTAACAATTGCATAAAATAACTCAAACTGCTGAGGTGTTATAAAACAAGCTAACTGCTGAGGTAATGTCCTGAATAAAGCTTAAACTGTCTGCCTACTTGACTAGACTCAAACCAAAACAAACGACTCATTATCCAAATGGCAGTAAATAAACCAAACTGAATTGCCAAAACCAAATCCTATATGAACAATCAATTTGCGACCTCCATACTTGACACGAAAGCTCAGTTATCCACTCTTTTTCTTAATAGGTAAATTGTCGGTGCAAGTAGTCTGTATTTTTACTTATATGGAAAGGATATATGATTCTCATTATAGTAAATTATCGATTATGATACTAAACATGAATAACTTTTTCCCTCTAAGTAAAATACCTTTGTGGCTTTGTCATCCCCAACCTTTCCACAAAATCAAACTTGCTCAGGTAGTGCACAACTGGAATACAGCGGATACAGGGACAAGATAACATACAGGGTCTACTTGGYAACTTCTAGTGAGACTTTAGTAAAGTTCTTTCCCAGGTCAACTTAGGTTTCAATTAGTAGAGTACTTGCATAAGCTGATGTCAGACACCATCTCACATATACTGATATACTATGTAACAAATTAACGACCCTTATATTTAAAACAAGAAAKTGCACAACCCAAGAGAACCTTCAAAATTTTGCAACATCCCAAATACTGACAGTGCAATTTTATCATTTGACGAAGTACACATGTTGACCTCACAACTTCACTTTCGCAAAACTGCAGAAATTTCACAAATAGCTGCACAGCTAGTCTGCAATAAGTTAACACTTTGGATAGCAAGAWAGAAGGGAAGAGAAGGGGATGGAATGGGGACGAAGGGAGGGAGAAAAGAGGAAGGAAAACTCCCTCTCCCTCCCATTCCTTCCCCCAACCCTTTACCCAAGCAAGGAAAATTGCCCCCTTTTTCCCCCTTCCCTTTCTTTACTTCCATGGGCTTTTATCCAAACAAAGTGCTAGTCATAGTCATATATGGCTGGATCTCCCAATACCACCTGGATCCATTTCTGGGGATGTTGGTGCTACACCTCTGATTCTTAAAATTTAGAAGTACCCAGAAAGCCAGAACTGCACTGAGCAAAAATCAACTACCCCCTAGCTTTCATCCAGCATAATTGTTCTTCACTGACCTTTGTAGGGCACGAGGCAATATCCTTATATCGCTTTCCTTAAAAATATTTTAGTGAAAAAAAAAAGAAGCTTCCAACCTTGTACCAAATAATTGAATTCACATTATTTATCTTTTACGCGAACAAGATAATTTAGAAATCTTAGGTTGTCTAGAATTGGTATACAAAATTCTTAAGTGAATGGGTGTTTTAGAGATTTAAGCCCAAAATAACAAATGGATGTTCCCCAATCATTTCACCGAGTACAGTTATAACTACTGATCAAGACAATAAATTATATTAAAACTTTGAACTTATTTTTCATACACCAAAATCCCCATATCCAACCGCCAATTGTGTAAGGCACTGCCGACAAATTCCGGCATATGCTCCTACCCTAGTCACAATATCATTTACAATGGGAGTTGTCTCAATTTTTTCCCCCTTCTTCCTTATTTCAAAAGGTATGGTGCCTTCAGGAAGAAGGAAGCTTCACAAGTACAAATGCACAAAAGTTTAAGTCATACACAGTCACTCATGACTTAGAAGAGAAGATTACTGATAAGTCATAGAGCCAGTAAAATACAAAGGCATATAAAAAAACCAATACCAACAGAGTTAATAACATCAATAGTTTCTAAAAATAAGAAACTGATTCAGGGTATCAGCCTGATAGGGGTATTTCTAAACAGTCGATCAATATGACTTGCTGTCATCTCTGCAAAATGCCATATGCCTGTATATCAATCCTACCTATTCTACCGAATCAAATTAAACAATGATTTTCTGAAATAGCTAATCCTCCATAATGATTTAAGAACTAATATTCTCAAAAATACTAAGAGAAGCCAGGACCAACTTAATATATACTCATTATACACTAATGCATGTCATGCCAGCCTATAAAATTTTACATCTCTACTCRTTCCWGTTCCTGGGTCTTACTCTCGTGAAGTTGAGTAACTCCATTTGCAATAAAAGTAACATCTCTATCTTGTATTTTTATATGTGAAGGTATACTCTAGCACCACAATGCTCCATGTTTTTGCTTCTTACCGGTGGATATATTATCTTTTATTTCCACCTACAACTAACCAACTAATCATCCCCCCTCAGAAGCTTTAATCAACCCACATAATTATACCTTACAAGGAGGGGATCTCATCTAAGACAAGGAGATGCAATAATTAGGCAGGCCCARTTGTTTAACACTGACAACTACACTAAAAAACCATTCATRTTTGAAAGAAGGCTTGATGGATTTGGCACCCCAAGTCAATTTGTCTAAAAATCTACTTACGAACTTAAAATGAAACAATTAATGATCACCTTAAATCAATGAAAGAGGCAAAGAATATCAAACCAGGAATAATATAAGGAATGAGTAAAATAAGATTCTAAAAATTTAAGTTGATTGAAATTTTATGCTAAGAGACAGTGAAAATTTAAATCAGGAAGATGATAAATCATACTTCAGGAAAGATGGCATGGTCAMCATTCATCAAACATTGGAGAGCATGGATACAGCTTGCTGATAGAAACCAAATATAACCAATTGACCCCTGACAAGCAAGGAGGAGTAAGATCAATTAGTTCAAATCACGCTGAGTTTTTTAAATAAGAAAAAGCACTTTTAACCTTCAACATCCAATTAACTYTAACACAGTTTGCACAGAAAAGTTTATGCTGGATAATATAAATCACAGCCATTAGCTGATGGTTGGGAGGTTTGCATATATAAGATGAAAGAATAATAAGCAGATCTTGGACACTTAGACTAAGAAAATATTGAGAAGTGGCCATGAAAAGTTAAAATTATATAAACTTAACGAAGGAAGATCATATACTCCATTTTCATAAGTCATAACTTTGAAGTGGATTCAAATTTTCTGATGAACTTGACACAATTTGATGTAAAAGTGGTTGTGTCCTCTGTTGCAACGAGGTAAAATGATCATATAAGCTATTTGCCTTCACTATTGTGTTTATTTGGATTTACCTCGGTTAAACATTTAACAATGATTTTTTTTACCAATGGTAATCCCAACTAAATTGGCTAGGTTCCAATGTGACATAATCTTCACATATTTTCCTGCATTATCCTACTATGTCACGTATGCTTATAAAAAAAATCAATTGATCGATCAAAGCCTTAGTCCCATAAGTGGGGTCGGCTAACATGAACCAAAAGTGATTATTCCGAAAAGTGATCCACAAAGATTTTTCTCCTCCACCCCCTACGATCGAGATCCTCCACTACTTTATTTATAAAAAAATAAAAATAAAAGTAGCAATACTTTATTTATGTACTCTCTCCATCTGAATTTACATGCCACATTTCACATTTTTTGGTTAATGAAGAACTTAAATTGGGACAAAGGGGGTAATGAGCTAAGGAAAAAGATATCAGAATGGATTTGCAGCTCAGATTTGAATAGATATCACATTGGATATTTATTAAGTAATTTTTAAAACCAATAAGGGAAGAAATAAGGKCAGATCAGATTTTCCAATCAACAATTCAAATTTTATTCCACCCCTTGTAATCAATGAGCAACAAAAAGGACACATGAATAAATAAGGGGAAAAGAGTAAAAATAAAAAGTTATAAAAAAAACTTATAGAAATTTGTCCAACCGGGATAGTCTTGCTCACCCTACTCCTCCGTGATCCCCCTCTGGCTCACATTATAAATTCCCTGTTCTCTTCATTTTCACCAACCAAGTCAAAAGAGCAGACCACAAAATTCTTTTCCTGTTTACTTCAACTATCCTTCATCTCTCACAATTTAATATCTCAGACATGGAAAGAATCTCAGAATTGAACCCCGACGCTCAGCCATGGAAACCAGAGATTCACAGAGGCACCGAAGAGGATAGAAGTATTTTTTTCACTTTCTCAAGGGGAAAACCTCTGGCATACCAAGAGATCCACACATTCTTTACAGGGTATGTATTCATATATCTGTCCAATTGCTAGATACAGTAGTGATTTTCAAAGTCATTTTAGGTAAAACATTCTGCGGCCACAATCAGTAATTCAGTATAAACAGCTGGAGGTCTGGATTTCAAACCGATAACTTGTATTGTCCTAAATAAATTTTCACATAAAATTGCTACCTATTATGAATAATTAAAATAATTTGAATTCCATGCACTTCAGAAATGGTAGTACAACTAATATTCAGATCTGTTCAATGTAAACAGGAAATATGGAGACTGCATTGAGAGGATTTATCTGCACAGTGCTAACTATTGGCAACCACCCTTGTTTGGAAAAGTGGTATTCACTAAGTCCACTATACCAGCAATGATATTTGGAGATCAAGAGCGAAAGCTTTTTATTATTGGGAGGAAGTCAATGTTTTGTAAGAAATACAAAAAAAATTGAGATCCGGCAATTTAATACTGGGTGTGGGTCATTATCAAAAATAAATAAAACATTTGCAATTGTTTTTTAGCGACTGATTTTATTTTTATTTTATTTGTTTTGACTGATTGTTTCAGTTTTGCGATCACAGTTGTATTTTAGCGACTGATTATATCATTTTAGCAACCAAAAGTCGGTCGCTAAATTTGATAGCTATTTTTTTTCCCAAAATGATGTTGGGTCACTTGACCCACCATGCTCCAATGCAACTCTCAGCAGAACTACGTTGTTAATGCTGTTGGTTATTAATAAATTATATCCTCAGGTTTCGCTTCAAATACATGAGTACAAAGCAGAAGTCATTGTTTTGTAAGATATACATAAAATAAAAATAAAAAGGAGCAAGCAGCCCTTGGATAAAYACAAACATTYTTAACGCTATTGGTTATTAATATATAATATGCTTTCAGGTTTCAATTCAAGTACTCACAATCTAGGGGTTAATTTAGAACCAAATGGACCTAAACAATTGTGTTTGTTTAAAAAAAGATTGGGAGGATATATCTCACCTATTCTCATAATTGTATCAATCAATCAAAGTCTTATTCRCATAAATGAGGTCGGCTAACATGAACCAAAAATGACTATTCCAGTAAGTCATCCACATAAATTTTCCTCCTCCACTCCCTAGGATCYAGAACCTCAAACATAGTCACTTGTAAATTCAATAGTTTCATATCTTTTTTAACTCCTTCCCACTAAGTCATTTTCGGTCTCCATCTACCTCGTTTAAAATCTCCCTYATCSCACTTTTCCACTCTTCGCACCGGTGCCTCCCGAGGTCTCTGTCTTACATGCCTTTAATTAACGCAAATGATTTTCCCTTATCTTACTTACAATATTGCAACARGAACTTTCCCACGGATAACTTCATTTRTGATTCTATCCCSCAGAGTATTCCTACACATRCATCTCAACATTCGCATTTCAGTTACCCTTACCTATTGAATATGRTCTTTCTTGGAGGCCAACAGCCATAAAGCAATATTGGTCTAATAGCAATCCTGTAGAATTTTCCCTTCAACCTCAGAAGGATGTTTCGATCGCACAACACTCCCGTAGCCGCTCTCCATTTAAGCGACTTAATCGTGTGAGCCACATCTTGGTCAATATCACCATTCTTTTGGATGATTGACCCAAAATACTTAAAGCATTCACTCATAGCAAGATCTTTTCTCTCTAACCTCACCACTRCATCATTTGTCCCTCGTTGTGACCTAAAACGACATTCCAAATACTCAAGTCTTGCTCCGACTTAGCTTAAATCCTCGAGATTCCAAAGTTTGTCTCCATTGCTCCAACTTGACATTAACCACGACTTTAGTTTCATRCACCAYAACAATATCATCCGCAAATAGCATACACCATGGTACCTCATCTTGGATTGGTCTCGTCACTTCATCTAACCAATGCAAAAAAGAAAGGGCTCAACGTCGAACCTTGATGCAAACCAATTGTTATAGGGAAGTCCTTTGTCAATCCATCACAAGTCCTCACATTTGTTGGCACATCCCGATACATGTCCTTAACCAATTCAATGTACCTTAGGGGAATACCTTTTTTCAACATTGTCCACCAAAGTACATTTCTTGGTACTTTGTCATAAGCCTTTTCTAGATCAATGAAAACCATATGGAGGTCCTTCTTCCTCGCCRTATAATACTCCATCATTTGCCACAAAAGATAAATTGCTTCCATTGTGAATGTTCCAGGTAAAACCTGGTTTTTCGGATATGCTAGTGCATGCCCTCAACCGATGTTCTATAACTCGTTCCCACAACTTCATAGTGTGGCTTATAGCCTTATAAACTTGTTGAGCATCTCCTTTGTTCTTATAAATAGGAACCAAGGTGCTCTTTCGCCAATCTTGAGGGATCCTCGAAGTCTTTCATACCTTGTTGAACATTTGAGTTAACAGTCAATACCAATCTTACCCAGACACCTCCACACCTCTACCGATATACCATCAGGTCCAACCGCCTTCTGCGGTTTCATCCTCTTCAATGCAACCTCCAACTCTACTTTTTTAACCCTTCGTATAAATCCCACATTGATTTCCTCCTTACTCATTAAACAACATAAAATAACATTTTAAACAGCCCATTGGCTTTCGTATCCCCTATAACAGCCCCTTGGCTTTCGTTAAACAATTCATCGAAGTATTCCTTCCACCCTTACATAAAATAACATTTTAAAATATATATTAAACATGTTCGCGCTTACATAAAATAACATCTCAAAGCCCTTTATTTATGTAAACTAATCTAGAATAACTTCTCAAGAATTCTTAGATTGAATTGAAAATAATTTCTTACTATGCTAGAAGTTTGGAATTCCAAACAACAATTACTTCTTAAAGCCAATCATTAAAGGTTTCGAACCATTTCCATTCTATAAAAGCCAATTCAAACTTCACACTGTACATTATGGCAATTACATAGAGAGACTGCAATAATGTTCAAAAATGAAAGACCAGAAAGCAAATGTTTACTTACTATGACAGTGCTACTGAWTTCTTCTTACAGTTTCCACTTTCAATTTCCCAGCTGTTTTCAACTATGCTATATTGCCATCCTTAGTATACATATCTTGCATCTGCAGACATATAGCCATCAAAACATCAGCAGTAACAAAAAGATCTGACTGACAAATAGATAACCAAATTAAGGGCAATACAGAATAAAAACCAAAGCTGAAATTCTAGGTAGCACAATAAATCTCCAGTTAATAAACAATATTTTTCTTAATAGATGGTCAATTCAAAAAGTATAGGGCACGGCTTCGAATTTTGGAAGAGGTTGCGACTGTGATAATGATCACAAAACCATTTTCATGGCATGGTTTCCGGCCACTACTGTCAGTGATCTAGATAAGATTTAATACATATCATGATCTAGGGAGAACAAAAGTTCAACTTGTTGCATTTTATGGCAATCATATACTGTAATGAAAATAATTACAACAATTATTGATTGACCGGTTTATGCACTCCCCAAAAACGTAGACGTTCAGCYTGTGTGATCCAGCCAATGTTACAWAAATCTTAGTCAAGTTATCCGAAAAGGGTCACAACTTACCATCTAAACAACATAACATCGATTATTAAATTCAATCAATCAAAGCCTTAATCTCATACTTATTGAATTATAATTACACAAAAAWTTCGTGTACGGATATTTTAGCATTTCCAAAACACAGATMTACAACACCACTGCCATCTCTGTTCAGTATAGACAACTTATATGAAATCCAATTGAAGCAAAAAATATCTGTGTTAAAAAAATAAAAWTAAAAACCAAATATAAGATWGCATAAACTCAAGAAGTGGCATAGTTGCAACTCTAGCCAATCCCCACAAATTAACCAATCATCACAAGGTTTAAACTTTTAATATATCTATCATTATTTCAGCACCATGTTTTGCTCAAATAAGAACTCAATATTTTATCACATGGTATTGCTCATCTAAAAACTTGAATCTTTTATCACATTGTATTGATCATTTTTAGAAATTTGTATATTTAAGCAAGGTTTAACAAGTTCATCCAAGTCTTACCAGAATGGTATTGCTCAAGTTCCACCAAATTCTGGTTTCAAATCTATTATTACTATATTTGATAACAGGGTTTTTGCATACATTGAGASAGAAGAAGAATACCTTAAAAAAGCGAAACCCTAAGAATGATATTAAGATCGAGCAACCATACAGCAGTGGCAATGCAACAATAGCAGCAGCAGCGCCACACAAGAGACGCCGTCCGTCGAGTGAGTGGGGGCCACGCCGATCAGAAGAGAAGAGGAGAGAGAAAGGGGTTTGGATTGTGAATTGTGATTTTTTTGGTTTACAATTGATGAGACTAACCTGGCCAAAAATTTATGATCTGTCTGCTGAAAATCGACTGTGTGAAAAAAAACTTGCAACTTCTAGCATACTCACCTTGATTTAAGTACCAAATTCTCTTTTGAAATCTTGGGTTGAAGGAGAGAGAAAACTACACCCTAAACCGAGAGATCTCTTTGATTTTGCAATAATCTTTTCATAGCAAGTAAAATAAGCCATTGTACATTTGTACTCTTACAGTCTTACCTGTTAATCACCTTTGTTTCATTAGATTCACTAATTCACTAATTCACTGACAGTGACTAGTACCCTCCTATGTTTTATTTCCTTCCTCTCGTATTACTCGCTAACTTTCTCAAATTCCTACGGTAGGATTGTAGAGATACCGTGAGTATAGGATTATAGGAGTGGATAGAGATACCGTGAGTACAGGACTATAAGAGTAGATAGAGATARCGTAAGTACAGGACTATAGGAGTAGATAGAGATACCGTGAGTACAACTACTGATTAAAGAGAACRTGTGTGAGACGAGTAATGGAGAAAGTTTAAATGTAACGAATGAGGTCAAACTTCTACAATTGAAAGTGTAGCAACTAATATCAAACGTATTAAGTAAAAGAAGATGCAAATCTACTTGATCATTTCAACTACCATGTTATATATATATTGAACTACTAATGTTAACAATGGATATTCAACATTACTAATTTTGTCCCTTGCTCTACATTATTATCATATCCATATGACTATATAGTATATATCTATTAATGTTATATCGTGATAATCCAATCAACTACTTTATTACCTATTTCATAGTTGGATTTTTCTCACAAGCTTTAAACTAGTGAATAAAAGTATTTGTGTCATCGATGATATCAATGAATTGACTTTTCCACAAAAAATGGCTATTTACTATTGATGATGGAGTTTGAAATGATCACAAGGAGTAATAATAAAGAAGTTTGTACCACATACAATGTGCTTTTGAAAAAATTTAAAACTCTCCGATTAAAATTAACAAGATTATTATTTTTAAAAAAAAAAATGTACTCCGTAACATAGTTAAATGAAATATGACCAAGAGGTTCATTGTGGACAATTTTCACAGACACATAWTTTATAGTGTTAACTATTCAGATTATCAACTCTTAAATACAATCAATTAATCAAATCACTTCCTAGTCCGCATTTTGGTAAATTGTATTGATTATTATGTAAATGGTAACTGTAACGGAGAAAGAAAACTATCTTTGTTTATTAATCAATTTGAAATCATTTCTCTGAAAACAAAACCACCTGAGTCGTAGTTTTTTACTTTTAATAAAAATCATCGACTTTTAATACATAGTTCGCAAGGAGCCGGATACAAGTCTTAGATACATGTCATGCATACAAGTGCTCTAGTTATGAAAACTTGATACTTATAGATGAAAAAGGCTAACAATATGCATTTAATTAGTCTTGGACAATATCAATAGGTCTATTATGGTCCCGAGATCATGTGATCTCGGGCAAATGTTCATTCCCGAAACTAGAAATGTTCATTTCCGAAAATAGAAATGTTCATTTTCGAAAATACAAGTGTTCATTTTCAAATATGAACATTTACATTGAAAATGAACATTTTACATGTTGAGATGAACATTTCTAGTTTCGAAAATGAACATTTGCCCGGGACCATAATAGAATTTGCGATTTCCTTCTGCAAGCAGCAAATTAGGATTAGGAGCCCATTAACAAACTCCAAATGAGGTTTATCCCAAAATCATATGACTACAAGAGAAGTGTAAAATAGAGACGTTTAGCTATATTTTCTCTACTTTGGTATGTATCTTTGGACTAAAAACATTATTATGTAAACAAAATATCATATCTTTGGACTTATGTACTCCACCAGTTCTATATGTARACGATGCGTGCAATTATTTTAATAATTATTTATAATATGCACCCCATGTTAAAAAATTAAAAATGGCACACACATATACTTTGAGAGGTAAGAAATGATGTTTTTTAAACAAAAAATTTAAAAAAAAAAAAAAAATTGGCTACATTATTTAATAAAAAATACTGTCACAATTCTTAGTCAATTACTCAATTGTAGCAAGCCAAAATTACGGAGGGAGTAAACATAGAAAATTAGAAATTAGATGAACATTAAAAAAAAATTATTAAGGCAAAAGCTAACAAGCGCCCTTGGGCGTTAGATAAGATAACTAAAAGTGGAAATATTAAATGAATATAAACATTAATTACACTGATTGATGTGTGAATTTGGCATGCATTTCAAGTTTAATGTCATTTTAGGAAATATATTTATAGTTTATCTAACGCCCGGGGCGTCCGTTAGCAATATCGATATATTAATAGTAGGTGTTTAGATTGAAAGTTTGATTCGAATTCAAGTTAATAGTATTATTYAATGATTATGATTCTCATTCATTCTCATCCTTTTTAATTGAAGATGAATTTAATGGTATAAAAAACACGTTCTTTTCAACTTATTTTCAGTACTTATTGGTATTTATTGAATAAGATAAATTCAGATAACTATCAATTAGTTCAGTATAATACTAATAAGRATAATCATTACTTTTTTCCTTCCACAAAATAAGTTCAAATAAGTATCAATAAATTCAAAGTGATAAATCACTAACATTTGGCCACTAACCTACCCACTAATACGTTAAAATATAATAAACTTCAATAAAAATAAAGGAAAACTAACTATAAAGCATAACAAGTGGGCCAAAAACTTCAATTGGAGCAAGAAAATCAGGTCTGAATTTTGCAAGTCTATGTAAATACTYTGTAAGTTCATGTCAATTTAGGTAAGTCTATGTAAATGTGATGTAAATCTATGTCAATTATATYTAAATCACATGTGTTAGTGACCATTCTTATCCCAAGTGTTGTTATTGACTTATCATTCCTCAAAAGCCAAAAAGGGCACACCCTTTGTGTATTACTTCCTAATCAATTAATTGTAGCGTTGAGAAAAAAAAAGTGAACCATTTATTTGTTTATTTAAGTAATTTATGTACTCATAGCTTGCCATTTTTTGAAGTAATATTTTATTATTGATGATCAATGTTTCCTTTTGTATTGTTGACTGATTAGCTAATGTTAATTATTAAATTCCTATCAAAAAAAAAATGTTAATTATTAATAAATGGTCCAATCTTTATAATGCATAATTGTAAATTAAACAGGAAGGAATAATAATTGGATTTTGTTTGAATAATAGATAAGTTTTTTCTTTGTTGTTTAAGGATAAGGAAGTTATTATATTATTATTATTATTATATTATTATTATTTATTATTATTATAATTATTATTATATTATTATTATTATTATTAATTATATATTATTATTATATATATATATATTATATATATATATATATATATATAATATATATATATAATATATATATATATTATATATATATAATATATATAGTACTCCGTGTATGATATAATACTCCAAACCTCTCTCCAAGGGAGCATTACCAATCTTTCATATATAGCAAGTCTAAAGTTGAGTCTCGAAATTTCAAGATTTAACTTAAATCTTGATTGAGACTCACTTCAATTTTATTTTATTTATTTACTTTTTATTTTGCACTTTTCTACCAATAATTAACGTTATAATAATTAAATACAGAGTACAAAATATAAAGACGTGAAATAAAAATAAAATAATATGTCATATATTTGAATTATAGAGCTAAAGAGATAAGATAAAAATAATATAATATTTTATATATTATTTAAGCATTATATACATTCAGATGTGTCAAATAGGTCGGATCGAGTTGTCAACTCTCAACTGTCCATATGATGAATGCCTTTTTTCCTCTCTAAAAACTCTCTAGGGTTTCTACGACTCCTCTAGGGTTTTTCAGTAGAGTATCCAAATTTCCCTACTTTCTCTGGAAGGTTAGGTGTTGTTTTTCTCTCAATTTTTTTCTGGCTATTGCTGTTATACCATAGTCTGTAAGGCTTGTGGTGGTGCTTTTGTTTTTTGTTCGAAATATGGATCGATTGGAGAACAAGTTACAACAATTGTCAATGACGGAGGAGGAGGAGGAAGTGATCGTTTGCGTCGATGACGAGGAAGAAGGTGTTGTGGAGGAACAACTACAACTTTGTCTGATTGGAAAGGTGCTTACGGAGAATCCCTTTAGCCTGGAGTCTATGCAGAGTAATCTCAAAATTGCATGGCGGCTCGATAAGGGTTTGGTCGCCAAGGAAATAGGTAAACACCTCTTTATTTTCCAATTTTTTGCCATGCATGATAAGGAAAAAGTCTTGGAAGGTGGTCCTTGGTCTTTTAGAGGACAACCTATTATTCTAAAGTCCATCGAATATGGCGTACAGCCATCGGAGATGGTGTTCTCGAAATTGCGATTTTGGGTACGAGCCTGGGATATCCCTCTGAATAAGAGGACGTTGTCGATGGCAAAAGCTTTGGCTAGTAGTATGGGAGAATTTGTTGAGTGTGATTCTACTGACTTAGTTGGGTGGGGTAAATATCTACGCTTTCGAGTCGATATAGATATTACGAAGCCATTAAAACGTTGGACAAAGATTGCAGTGGGAGGGGGAACGAAGACTATTAAATTTACATATGAAAAGTTAATGGACTTTTGCCATGTTTGTGGATGTTTTGGTCATACTAGTCACCAATGCTCGAAATACACTGCGGATTTAAACTTAGCCGACTTGCCATATGGCAATTGGTTAAAAGCCTCTCCTATTCGGGGACGTTTCAATGATCAAAGAATGGTGGAGGATCTCAAACAATGTCAAGCTTTGCAAGATTCTCTCAAGGCTAGTCGAGCAAAGACGCGTTTGAACTTTCATTCACCACACCTCATCGCAGGAGTGGATTTAGAGGACTCTCAGACGGAACCTTTGCCTCCTATTATTGACAACGTCAACCATGAGGCAGCTGCTGTGGTGAATGCCGTATTACACCATGATGATGGTGATGTTGCTTTGCATGGTAGATTCTCAAAACGAGGAAGGATGGAGGTGGATACCAATTCTGGCTCGCATGAGTCTCAGTCGAAATCAGCTGTTTCGAGGGATCATCAGACCAACTTCTCGGCTTTGGATGATAATGTGATGAATATTGACGGCGCGGGCAGCCATAATGCTCTTCAGGACTTATGAATAATATATTATCTTGGAACTGTAGAGGGTTGGGGAACCCCTCTGCAGTGAATGCCCTCAAAGGGGTTATTGCGGCTGAAAATCCTCAAATTGTTTTTTTGTGCGAAACTAAACTTAAAAGCTAGGAATTGGAAAATGTCAAGAGGAGGCTTCGTTTTCAGGAAGGTGTGGCAGTGGATTGTAGTGGTGAAGGGAGAGCTAGGAGTGGTGGTTTGGCTTTGCTTTGGCGACATGCGGAGGGGGTTATTGTTCGCTCTTTTTCTTTGAATCACATTGATGCTATTCATGCATCATACGAGAGTCCTGGGCAATTAACTGCAAAAACATTCCTCCGTTGCTCTTCTTGATTAGACTGCGCATATGCACGACAAGATTTCATCTCCTTCCTGAACATTCCCAAATAACATACTCCACAACTTTAAGCTAGCCTGACACACAGTTCGACCTACAACTCCATCCCTACTCAGTCCCAGGCACCTTCAATACACCCCTCACTAATACTTCCCGCAACCACATTCCTCAAAACCGGATAGGCGTTTTTGTATGCACAAGTCCCAACCTCGCACCGTCCCTTTAACGGAAAGAAGAATTGTAAGATACCGATAACTCTCTTATGAAGTGCGTAAAAAAGACTCGGAACTCCCCTCCATAGGACCCATTAGCTAAGACCTACTCGCAAGTACCTTCCCTTGAAATATTTGCTTGCCACCCTACCATTGACCACGCTACTAATCATGCCAACATTAAGACTTCCCTCGAGTGATTCGCCTCAACAGAACTGACGGAAGTATCCGTAAGCCTCATCGTAGCTTAAACGACCTCCTCCTTCTTCTCCCGCAAGAATACATCATTAAGGATTGAACTCACCAACCAACAAACCATGCACATTCACATCCTCCCCCACAGCTTTCACACACACCCCCCATTTCATATACTTTCCTCACTTAGATAACCATAAACCCATTAAACTCCATATCCACCATGAAGTACACCAAAACT
>SNQN01001391.1:28377-47566 GCA_008642245.1 Bassia scoparia
TGTGCTTGGATAGCATGGGAGAAGCTATATAGGCCAAAGCGGGATGGTGGTTTGGGTATGAGGAACATGGCGGCTTTTAATAAAGCCCTTCTTGCAAAACAAGCATGGCGTATTCTGCAAAATACCAACTCCCTGATGGCAAAGGTGTTGCGGAGTAAGTATTTTCCTGACTCAAATTTCTTCGAGGTGAAGGTAGCTGGAGGTGCCAGTTTCACATGGCGGTCTATTTTATCAGCTCGTGACTTATTGAAAAGAGGGGTGCGTAAATTAGTTGGGGCTGGCAAGTCCATTAAAATTTGGGAGGACCCATGGGTGCCCACCCTCCCAGGCTTTCGTGTTCACCCCGTTCATAATGATGGGATCGAGAGTCCCATGTGGGTTAGTGATTTGATAGTCGAGCATGGTTGGGACCAAACACAACTGAGTTTGTTTTTGTCCATGGAGGAGAGGAGGGCAGTGAGTAACATGCCAATAAGCTGGAGTGTCGAGGAGGATAAGTGGTGTTGGCACTACACGAGAGATGGCAATTTTAGTGTCAAGAGTGCCTATTTCCAGGAACTTAAGGCATTACAGGGTCCTTCGACTTCGGCAATGATTCAGACTAAGAAGGAGCTGTGGAAGAAGCTTTGGGAGGCTAAAGTTCCGCCGAAGGTTCAAAATTTTGGTTGGCGGATGCTTCACCATGGGCTGCCAACACGGACAGCGTTGGAGAGGAGAGGCATTATTCATGATTCGTGTTGTCCATGTTGTGGTGAAGGGGCAGAGGACTTGTACCATGTTATTTTTGGTTGCGCTGATGCTACCACAGTTTGGAGGCTCTCCCCGTTGCGTTTTGATCCGAGTTTATGCCATGCTACCACCATTGATGGGGTCTTGTTGGCGTTGGGGGAAAGGAAGTTCTTGAATGAGTGGTGGACGCTGTTTTGGTCGATTGCTTGGGGTGTGTGGTTGAAGCGCAATGCTTGGGTTTTCGAGGGTCGTCGTCTCCCCTGTGATGTTGTTGTGTCCAGGGCAGTAGGACTTGTTGGGGAGTTTGACAAGGCTAATGCTTGTAGTCGAAAGTCGAATGCTGCTGCCCAGAGTAGCTCAGTGTGGCTTCCTCCATCGCAAGGGGTGTATAAGCTCAACTCGGATGCTTCCTTTGTTGGAGGTGTTTTTGTTGGGATTGGTGCTGTTGTGCGAGATTTCGAGGGGGATGTCCTTCTGGCCCTTTGTCACCGTCAAGCTTTGGCATGTGATGTCGAGGTTGGAGAGGCTATGGCCCTTCGCGAAGCTATCAAAGTCACTTGGGAAGCTGGATTTAATGATCTTGTGGTTGAAACCGACTCTTTGAAGCTGTTTGRTTGCCTTTCGAAGAAGCAATTTGATACTAGTGTGTTTGGTTTGATTGTTAGTGACATTTTGTTTTTTGCTAATTGTTTTCGTAGGATTTCTTTTGCCCATGTTCGTCGCGAAGGAAATAGAGTAGCTCATGAGATTGCTAGATTATCGTTTAATTTCGATGGCTTAAGAGTTTGGATAGAGGATTATCCTCCCCAACTTTCGAGCTTTATTGTCTCGGACATTTCTATTAATAATTAATCCAGCTTAATCGTCAAAAAAAAAAAAAAAAAAATAGGTCGATCGAGTTGTCTGTGTTTGTCAATTTTAGTTTATTTATTGCGGGTTGTTATCAGTTTTTGGTTTAGTACCTTGCAGCTTGTTCATGAGCCAAATCCTCCAAGTTCCGATTGACCCACGAGTTCAGAAATTTATAATCGCACGTTTTTGTGCCGTTCTAAATGTGATATTTATATATTTTTTTGTATAAAAATGTCTAAATTTATCTAACAAGAATTCATAAATAACATCTTTTAGAATCATTTTCAACAAATAAACAATCAATTAAATGAGAATTTAGAAAATTAATAATAAAGGTTTAATAGATTAATAGTATTTTTGGCCTGGGCGTTGCCGCGGTCATACGTTTTTTCCTTCGTTTTCATAGATATTTTAAATTTTTCAATTAATTATTCCATTGGGGTTTATACATGCGATGTATAAGAACCAATGTAATGAAATAAATTTTTTTGGTGTTAAGAGAGCCAAAGGGTGAGGATGAGAATCGATCCAAATCTTTGGAATCGGGAGGGAAAGTTTAACCACTTGAGCTATCCCTTACTCTCAAATCTCAATGTAATGAAATAATGATTGATAAAATAGTCATGCAAGCCTTGAAACTTCATACAATAAAGAAAACTTTGATCATAGTACTCTATTTTGAAGAAAATTTAAAATTTAATACAACAAAAAGTTTAAATTAATACTTAAAATATATTCTAATCTGATTTTCGTTATTATGTCATCAAATGTTGCACTACTTTTAAATATCCACGTGTCGCAAGTCAAATGTGATGTATTTTTATGTAGATCATTCGAAGGCCATGATTAAGCAGAAAAAATATGTTATACTTCGTCCGTTTTTTTAAACTCATGTCATTTTGCTTTTTTAAGAAGTTGCTAATATATTTGCACCATTATTCAAATTTGGAATGTAGACTCAACTTAAATTATACTTTATCTTTCCCTATTAATATTATTCTTTGATTGCATATTTTCATGCATCTCTTCAATTGTCATTAATAAATTAAAAACAAAGGCATATTCAATTGTATATTTTGACAATGAAATTATAAATTATAAATTTAAGAAAGATGCTCACTTAATAGTTTAAAAGGATACAAATATAAAACCAACAGTCAAAGTTATTTGATAGAAAAGTATTAGATGATAATATAATTCCCTTTTGTTCATGCCAAAAAAAATACAACAATTTCTCATAATTCTTATTATTAAATGTTCAAATAATAAAAGTAATGTTCATATGATTAGTAATATAAGTCTAAATTTTTGTTAAAAATGATGTACTTTGCAACAAATAAATCAAAGCTCTAACAATTAAACAGTATGCTTTAAAAGAGTGATATTAACATAACAAAAGATGGATAAGTTGGTAGTACGTATTTGTTCGTAAACATGTGTTAAGTTCAAATCTTATTGCAAATAATTTTTTTTAATTGAATAATTGAAGTGAATCCTACGTGGCATTATTCCATACGTGGCACAAGTCCGGTGTGTGGCAGCTTACATGGCGCACCCACGTTGCTCCGCACTCCTTTTAATATATTTGTATAGATGTTTATAGAATTATAAACAAATCATGAAAATATTAAAAAGTGCTTAACCCAACGAGTTGAAATGAATCGGTTATGGGGTTGGAATACAAGTACAAGATTAAACTGATAAAAAAAACTCACAACTTTACAAGAGACTCCTATTTACGATCAGATTACTCGGATCGGGTCCAAACTTGACACCTATATGTTGGAAATTATTTAGTGTATGTGTAAAACATTTGTTTGACTAATTTATGTGGTTAAAGTGTTATAAATTATCAAACAAAATACATGAAATATGCCTAAGTGTATTGCATTGGAAAATAGAAGTTTAAGTCAAAATTTCAATGCAAATCGCAAGCATACTCGCAGTACAAAGGAGTGTGCTGCAACATGACTGCAGTAGAAAACTAACCGTAATGCGTTTACAGGCGTTTGTTTAAGGATTGCTTCGCATTGCTTGCAATGTTTGGGTTTGGCAAGTAGTTACCCATGCATAATTTGGCATTTCTAAATTTTGATGCATATATATAGTGTTAAAAGTCAGAATTAAGAACAAGGAGAGTGGTTACTTCATCTTGTTCACATTTTTTGGTGTCAAGTTTCTCTCATCTTCTCCATCATTCATCAAGAACACAACACAACTAGACTTGCTCCATTGAAAGTGAATCGTACTAAGCGCGATCACTTTGGTATTTTGTTGTATCTCGAAAGCGGAATTCTGTGCAACCCGTGCTTAATGTAAGGGTCAAATTCTCTTTTTAAAAAAATACACAACCTCAAAGTATAATTTCTGCTGTTGTTTATTGTATTCATCTCGGTGACCCTTGTAATTTGTTAAATTCCCCAAACTATATTTACAATACTTATGTGTCACATTTGGGCTGTTTACTGTAATCAATTTTCCTACCTACATGAATTGACTAGTTTTCGAAATGTTCCATTGGATGAGTTTGAGTATTAAAATAATACTCCGTACATTGATTGCAAAGAAATGAAATTCGAATCATTCAACTGAATATGCCGTCGCAAATAAGGACATCATATTGCCACTTCATACCTTAATTCTTGGGAAAAAAAAAAGATTGCCTCTTTTCTCTTTTCCTATAAATTAAAATTTCTGAACTTTCTTCAGCTTACAACCACTTCATGCATGCAAAAACAAAAAACCACCTTAAAAACTTAGATAATCTTTGTTAAATTTGATTAATTTATAGCTTTAAGCTAATATTATAAGAGTAATTAACTAATTGAAGATGGTTGTGAGATGGGTTTATGCTAATCTTGCAGTTTTGGTTGTTGCAGTGGTTGTAATAGTGTTGAATGATTCAGAATTTTGTGAAGGGGGTAAAACAAGTAACTTCTCAAGAAAAAGTAARGATCTTTCACTTGATATGCCATTAGATAGCGATGTTTTCCAAGTTCCTCCCGGTTATAATGCTCCTCAACAGGTATTTTAATTTATTTATTTTCTGATATTAATTGGTTAGAAATTATAATAATATTGGACTACTGAAGTACTGATTATTGGCGTATTAAAGTACCAGAAGTTTCAATTCTTATTCTTGCTTTAAATAAAATTTTGTTTGAGTTGTGACATTTGTGTGTGGCTTTAGCTGATTAAGCTGGTGGTAGAGTCTGTACATGATATGCTTAGTTTTTAGTCCGGTCCGGTCTGGTTTTAGAGCTGGAAATTCAGTAAARGAGTCGTGTTTGTGTTTGGTTTCMTGTCAAGGTCAAGCTCAAGTTTTAATTTGTTCAGGGGATGTTGCTGKACTTGCGTGCATATGTTTATATAGCTGTATTGTRKATCGGACCATCACATGAAAGGTCCTATGGGGTATCTCAACCAAAAACTTAAGCTGATGAATGGTTGAAGCTCAGGAATATAATATATTCTCTATCATTCCCCCTCACATGAAAGGTCCTATGGGCTTGAAATGTGGATGCAACATTGACCTTTCATGCCRGGCGCAAATTAATTCCACTTAGAGGGAGAGGGAGGAGAGATTCGAACCCGTGACCTKTGTGTCATGCTATGTGTGTTGTGTGTGTGTTTGAGCTACGAAGTACATTTATCTCAGCCTAAGATTGAGAAAGGTTGATGCATTTGTTACTTTGTTATTAGTGTTCACCAATAATGAAATTAGCAAAAGTTCTTATGTGCCTTTCCCCCAGTCCCCACATTGTTGCTTGATGAGGCTATTGATGATTTTGTCTTATAAGAGCATTATTATTAATGATGTTGACTTAATTAACTCAAAATAACACAATCAACAGAGGATTGGAGCATATACTAATATACTAATATAGAGCATTAATTCTGAGGTGATCTTATGAGCTAGATGTATTAAGTTGATCATTTACAAATCATCTATGGTGGTTCTTTGTTGGTAGTATTAATTAAAATTTAAAACCTGAATTACTCTTAGGCATACAAGTTATACAGCTATACCAGCTATTGTGGATTTGTGCTTATATTCTTGTATGTATGTAACTATAAATTTTCATTCTCGCTGATATTGATGTCATGTGAACAAATGTTTCTGTGCTACAAATTATCGATTGACAGTTGAGAGTAGGACTCCCTTTCTGTGTTGTTTGATTAATGCATATTTCCAAAAAAATCACGAGTAAGCTGTTAGAAATATCGCATTTACTGTTTACATCTTTGAAAAAACACTTTTATGCTTGGCTGATTATCTGAGTATCTGGTCTCTGATTGGAGTTCTTAATAAACAACAGGAGTGCTGAGATCAGCACTCCGTGAAATGTCTATTCATCGTTAAAAACCTACCAGCGACGAGAATGAATATGCTGTTGTCTGAAATCTGATATAACCTGTAGTTCTATTTATGCTCCGACTTGAAGTCAGACCATCATATCATGCTTGATTCTTATACTCTATGAGTTTTCATTGAAGGTTCACATAACGCAAGGAACCACATTGGTAGAGCTGTGATTCTCTTGGACAACTCCTGACGAACCTGGACCAAACACGGTGACTTACTGGCTGAAAACAGCACAGACAAGAACATGCAGAGGCATTGTTCTTACGTATAAGTACGTAACTACACTTTCAGGATACATTCATCATTGTACTGTTGAAGGCTCGAGGTAAGTGCAATGCACCATAGCATTGTCCTCTTAGTTCAGTAAACAATTTAATTAGCTTAATTAAGCATTTTCCAAGTCCAAATAGACATGATGTATTAGTTTCAACATTTGGCATTGTCTTAATCTTAATGTCTTTATGACTATCACCTAATTGGAATGAATGCAGTTCAATACGAAATATTACTATGAGGTTGGAGCTGGTGATTCCAAGAGGCAATTTGGTTCCTAACACCACCAGAAATTGGTCCCGATGTCCCTTATACTTTTGGTCTCATAGGTACAACTTCATTTATCTACTGATTTTTTCATTCTGCTGTTCACCTATTTCTTTAAATACATGCAGAAGTAGTAGTGGTCGTCATCTTGAATCATATCGCATCAATGCTCATACATGAAATTATATACCCGATACGAAGTAGAACAAGAAAATAAATGTCTGTTCCCTTTTTTAGCCAAAAATGAACAATAACACAACTATTAATTAATATATACATTTTCATACAAGAGTAAGCATTGTATCAGATGAAGATGAGGCACATTTTCAACTTAGTAGTGTTTGAACTAAGACTTGTATATGGACCGGGCAGCAATAGGCTATTGGTAACAAGGGATGTATTAGCCAGCGATTTGGGTTTCTATTGTAATGCATGACTACTTTAAAGCCTTGTCACCAGATTGCTCGTTTGTGTATTATTATGCCTAATAATCAACACTGAGAAGACATAATTATATGTGATACTCAATCTATCTCTTTGTGGAAAATAACAACAGGATCTTGGTCAGACACATGATTCGAATAGGACAGTTACTCATACGAGTTAACGCAAAAGCAAACACTTTTGTTTGTTGGAGACCTATCTTATGCAGATAATACCATGCAACGACAATGAAAGATGGATACCTGGGTAGATTTATCGAAAGGAGTGCTGCTTATCAACCTTGATCTGGGCTGCTGGCAACCATGAAGTAGATTTCCTCCCAACACTGGTATGCATAATCACACAATTGCAGTACTTTACTGATATAGAACTAGATATAATCACGATCACTGCTTCTCTTAGAAAGTAATAAGCATCGATTCACGATGAATGCTGTCTGCATTGAATTAACTCCTTTTTTTTTTTTGCCTTGGCTGTTGCTTATTAAGTGAAGCTTCAGGTTCAGTGTGTATTTTCTTACAACTATTAAATGTTCATTTGTATGTTTGGTTACATTCTATTCCACCATCATGTATAACATCACAAATTCACAATTGAATTTATGATGCTCAACTTGCTGTTCTGCATGATACTTACCGTAGAACGGGACAAAATCAGAAAGACTCAAGTGTTTTTGCAGGGTGAAACCATACCCTTTAAGCCATATACATATAGATTCCAACACACCCTACAAGCATCACTCAGTACTGCGCCTTATTGTACTCTATCAAAAGAGCTTCAGCCTATATTATCGTCTTGGCTTCTTACTGGCCTTTGGTAGGTTTTTTCCATTTTCTCGCATTTATTCTTGTAAAAATTAATATGTGACAAATTCTCCTTAAAAGAGAGCAATGCTAATATTAACTGAGAAGCAAATCTGTATGTAGCCTTGAATAGACTTCGAAGTTGATTACACAGCAATAGAAAACGCTTAAACATATGATGCTGTTTGTACACTCTTTCACATTAGTCTAGTGTCCTGTAGCTGTCAGATTATCACAATCCCTTGTAATAAGTTACTTTTATAATAATTGGATCATTTCAATCCTGTCCAAATTATACTGACATCTCCGAATTTCTTCATGAATTCAAATATTCAATGTCACCCTGTATTTCTAACTCATAAAAACTTTGTATACAGGATGTACACGCCTCAATACAAATCGTTGCATGAAGAAAGCTGCCAAAGGTTAATAGAACTGAGACTCCTTGGCTCATTGTTGTAATGCATTGCCCAATGTACAGTAGCTATGTGCATCACTATATGGAGGGAGAAACCATGAGAGTGATGTACGAACCATATTTTGTCAAACACAAGGTCGATGTCATCTTTGCTGGCCATGTCCATGCCTATGAGAGATCAGTAAGTGATGGTGTTTCATCGTCTGCTATCATTTACACGCAACCCAACCGTTAAYCATCCTTTATTTCTGGAAGAAGCAAGCAGCAGTWGATTTATATGCCTGTGTTTTTTWWTTTATTTTTTTCGCAGGAAAGAATATCCAACATAGCATATAACATCAGCAATGGTCTATGTGATCCTGTTAGTGACCAATCCGCTCCTGTTTACATAACAATTGGTGATGGGGGGAATCTTGAAGGATTGGTATACGAGTACGTTTCCTTTTTCTTTTTATTTGAAGAGTATGATTCTWATATGGTATTGGGGATTTGGAGTAATGTATGAACATGTCATTCCACTTCTATCTGATATTTGAGAAACTGTTTTATTCGGTTAGTCTGTCACGTATTCACCTTCATCACTTAGCTTCCTGATACATACCGTAGACAATTTACACATAAAAATCTTTCTCAAATGTTTTCTTTTGCAGAATGACCCAACCACAGCCGGAGTATTCTGCTTATCGAGAGGCCAGCTTTGGTCACGGCATTTTCGACATCAAGAACAGAACTCATGCATATTTTGGCTGGCACCGTAATCAAGATGGATATGCAGTGGAAGCAGATTCTCTATGGCTTCACAATAGATATTGGCATCCTGTGCAAGAAGCCTCGGTTGCTTCGATGTAAAATGGATCGATAAAGTAATTTTGGTCTGTTGGAAGTTGGATCTCTTTTAGGCYCATGATAAAACTGTTTGCAAACCCTTGTGTTAGTGTMTCACTACTCACTAAGTACCATATACTTTTAGGTTGAATATAGTAGCATTGTAAAGTATTTTGTATCATTAATTTACTTAAGATGTGCACCGTTTAATATTTATTGCATAAGCAGGGTATTGATTTTGACTAGTTGGCTAATCAAAAAATAATTTCATTCCAAAAGAATGGCTCACACTCTCACAGTTTAAAATTCGTGACTCGTGCAACTTAATTCATTAGTTATATTTTAAACAACATCAAGTGGTTGCATAAGTAGTATGGAGTATTACCTTTTACATCCCGAGCAATAATTGGTGCTGCTATTTGCACCTGTTTAAATTCATGTTATTTTTCTGCACCCAACCTATAGTTGGTGGTATTGTGGCTATTTTTTTTTCTAATTTTGAAGATCGTATAAGTTTAAAAGTTTAGGAGACAATAAGATTTTGAACTCCACAGTCCATAAAACTATGCCAGATTGTGCATTGAAAGTTGCAACAATATTATGGCAGTTCTCCTCTATTAATGTCGGACGAGCCATCATATTGTTAGCCAACTGCTCTTATATCTAGCTTTGTTGAAGTTTGGTATCCTCCTCTGCTTGCCTTAGTGCTTCAAGGTGGAAAAGATAGCAGCACTACGAACTGGTAGAACTATCGTCCCTATAGTTTCTTGAAAGGAAGTACTTACGGAGTATTATTTTACAGTT
The DNA here is from genome assembly GCA_008642245.1 of Bassia scoparia. NCBI lineage: Eukaryota > Viridiplantae > Streptophyta > Magnoliopsida > Caryophyllales > Amaranthaceae > Bassia > Bassia scoparia. Next base: position 38,159 of record SNQN01001391.1, read on the forward strand.
CTAACAGTATCGTTTCTTGAAAGAAAGTACAGTACTAATTATTTTACAGTTCTAGCAGTGACAGGCGTTAATTTTCAACTCCGCCTTTGGAATCTTCTCCCCTTGAGCTAATTCTGCAGCTCTAACACTCTATCAGTGAGGCAATAATTATCACTTCCGCCTTTGGAATCTTCTCCTTACAAAATTCGCAATGGGATAAAGAAGTTTCATCATGTTTGCATGCTTGCAGCCTAGCATTCTAGCAAAGATTAGAAACACTGCAAATTGCATCATTCATAAGAAAAATCCCACTATTATACTTTAACCATTAAAAGACAAAATGTGTTAAAATGTATCCATGAAAATTACAGCTACTTGGATGGCGGCAATTTGATCACCCGAATGTTTATAWCACTAGCTATTCGTTTAGAACTAAATCCTTAAATCTATGATAGTGACTATTATAGGTAAATTACAGTATCTTCACTCACAGCTCCAGCATTCTTTCTTGGATAAACTCTTATCTGCTAGCTTGATGGGAAATGGGGTGACATTTGCAGACATATAAGGTGATATGCAACCCTGTACCTATTGATCACGAAGAGAAAAAAAGCATAAGCAGAAACAGAAGCATAGTGATCAAAATTCTTGTTGGCGCAAGCTAGAAACTCATAGAATGAAAATAATACGGGTATTATAATTGAACTTGCACAATCTACATCAATATATTCCACCAGGAACCTAGATGTTAGCTGGGAAAAAAATCATAAACATCCATAGACACTAAAGACTATGTGCTAGTTTGTAACATACAACTCACCCACTTTCAATGAGTTGTACTCAGTTTAAATATAAAGAGTAGAAGACAAGGGAGGTTGTACAACATATCTTCATATATAAACCGTATGTTAGTCATTTTTTTTTGTCAACTCCAACCCACCAAGAGAAAATGTACATGCATTACTAATAACTATGAAACATATACAAGTAAATAGTCAATAGGAACATAGAATGAACAGAGGACAGAGTTTCAAAGATATACTGACATTCAAGAAGTACAATTTCAGTTTCTCCTCTTAAAAGTAGAATTTCCTATTAAAAAAACCTATGTTTATTACTTAGTACCAATTTCATTCCAGAACAGGCTCTAAATACCGATAATAGAAGAAATTTGACCACTACAAGTTAATAGTGGAATAGACCATAAAAAATTAGGTCATCGAAGTCCTAACCCGACAATTTCTCCAGTTCACAGCGCAGATGTAACACAAGATTATTCACATCACAAAGTTGACCACTAAAAGTTTAATAGTGGAATAGTCACCAAAAATTAAGTCATCCGACAGTCCTAACGACAATTCTCCATTTCACAGCTCAAATGTTACATAAGATTATTCCCATCACCAAAGGCAATTAATCATGAAACGAGTGAGACATGTATAAAAAAATCAAATACCTGCAGCACATCCAGTTGGATCTGAATATATCTTGCAACAAAAGATCTACACCAGCTAAGGTCGGTGAGGAACAGTGTGATCAAGTAAATACATTACTTTCAATGTATCTATGCCTCTCCGATGCCTTAACCACAGAACAGCATTAAATCACCAGTTAAACTCAACACAATATATCATAATTGAAATATTAAACAAACTTTGTTTACATGTGTTTATACAAAGCCATACTATAACCAATCATGTATGTTTAATACTCAGAGTTAGTTCCTAGATTGAGTTTTGCAAAGAAGAAGAATGAATTTCTGTCTGCAACAAGAATTTAGGACAACCATGCACTTTCACAAACATAAGACTAACCAAGGCCAACACAGACGGCAAACAATCAGAGTCTGCAGAGCTACAGCCAGCCCACTATAAGTTGCATTCAAACTGTAGAAAACTTCAAGTTTTTGGTACCTGGCACAAAAATTACATGAAAATATTAAAAAATTCTGGCTGAAAATTGGAACGTATTGCACAAAAATTCAAAAGCAATAATATCAAATAGAAATTCATGTGTTTAGGCAACACAATGGTTCAAAAGAATACAGTCAGTCTTACAGGAAGGTAATTTAAGAATTTAAGTACCCAGCATATACATACCTCACAATGGAGATGCCTAATTTTGACACTTGATATCGGGACTTGGTAAGGCGTATGAGAGGATAATGCATGTGCAAGTTCCTTGAGGGTGGTTACACTCATATTACTTGGAAAGCACTGCCTAAAGTAAGCCATCAGTCGTAGTTCTCGAATAAGACGTGCTTCCTTTTTCACCAACACCCTGGAAGACATTAAAATTAATAACACATGAAAATCATTWGGGTTCTCTGAAGTTTGTGGAAGCAAATCAGAGAGCACAAGTAGAAACAATAATCAACCATAAAGCAATATATAAATAATGTTCACTGTAGAGGAAAGCATAATTGTCATCAAGTAGTAAAAACTTCAGAGGTTACAGAAGGTTATCATAATCAATTATCCTCATAAACAACTCTTTCTCAGCGCTGATATTTTTTCGTAGGGGGGTGGATGACACATCTAACACTACTTTCTTCTACCAAGCCACAAAATCTGGGTGATCTGAATCAAACATACTTGTGATCCAAGCCTCCAAGGCCTACAACAAGTTTTCATGAAAGCAGTCCAAACTCCATAACACACATATCGCAAAGATTTTACCACTCTACTAAATAAGTTTAAGTGGAACATACGATCGGTTGTAAGAATCCTTGAGAGCAGAAGTGATCTCCACCAAGTTTACTGAAAGGTCAACATTTTGTTCTAACCAAAATGTGCCAGCAGGTAGATTTTGTTCATTCTTCTTCTGACAAGATATATTTATCTTAACCACATGTGTTGGAGCAACATGTTTCAATATACCAATCAGTATATCATAACCAAGACCTGTTGTATAGAAGGGATTGAATCTATACATAAGTGAATACACCAAAGGAATAAGGAAGAAAGAATAAATAAATCTGAGGAAAAATCTATGATACTTTTAAYATATACCTTTAACCCAGCCTGGTGTATTAATAATAAGAGGTAGCTCAGCTGCACAAGAATTTCCTTTCTTAATCAAAATCAGCCGTTCCTTACTATAGTGATCATACAGTGCGAATATACAATTCAAGTATAATTTAGGGTCCCTTTTCGAAGAAACATCTCCAAAGAAATAGCATCTGAACATAATCAGAGGAAATACTATCAACAAGAAGTGTCAAGATAAGCAGTGTACGCAAAAACCTTGCAGAAAGAAATATAACACCAATCTGCATATATTGAAGCCATAAAAGGTTGTACCCAGTGCAGATAGCAAGTGAACACTAGACCATTGCACCAAGGCACAACCTTCTAATCTACATTTATTTTAGGCTTGCACCAAGGTTGTACCATTACATAAACTACCTATAATTCATAATAAAGGATAAAGTTAAAAAATCTTCAATGTCAAAAAATCACGTTTATTCTTCATATTAAACATGACAAAGGCCAATCCTATCAACAGAAATAAGTTGAAGCTTGTCCTACAATGACAAAATCCACAAACATAAATAAAAAATCATGGGAAACTAGTATAGTAGTATTAGAGTTTGTGAATAGTGATATAATGACAATTCCATAATATTTCTGTTATGGCATATTAAACATCATGCAGKAAAAACTATATGAATATACATAATCATTCAGCTGTGAGCCTATGAAGTATGAACCAACAATGTCTTAAAAGAACAACATGAAAACAAAAATAACAATAAGTCAATGACATTTATACCTTTGAGGTGTTTTGAGGCAAGGGATTGTCCAGTCTGCATGAAGGAAACAAGAAAAATCAGAAGCAATGGAAATATCATGTTCTTTACTTCCACTTTTTCCAGTTTTCAGAGACAACTATTAGACTTCCACAATATTGACTTCARATAATATCACCTTAGTATTATACTCTCTTTTTTAAAGTCGCTACAAAGGGTATTATTTGTAAGACATTAATTAATATATACTCATGATCATAACTAATTGAACATAATAATGGTAAAATTAATGTATTGACAAGCATAAAATTCCAATTGTTCCAATAAAAAAAAAACAAGGAGAACGCATATAATGACATGGAATGTATAACAAGAGGATAAAATTTAGCACCTGGTGTAACTTCATCAATGACAGTAAGTGAAAGACATCCAGGAGGAGTGAACTCAGGCTGTCCGACATCTGTATCCAAATAAGCAACTCTTTTGAATCTGCCACTAATAGTGATTATTAAAAATTCATTAATCAAACAATATCATATTTGAAAATATAAAGCTGAAAAATGAATACAAATAATTGAAGTGAAAACCTGAGAAACAGAGAGTTAAGCAGGAAACGAGAAAAAGTGGTTTTGCCGGAGTTCTTAGCGCCGCAAATGAAAACAACAGGGGGAAGTGGGGTAGTGGAATCGTTGATTATGGCATCTGCCGCAGTTGACCATTCTTCCGGTACGAATATGGATTCGGGTATTRCAGCTGATGGGTGAGCACCATAACCCGCCATTTATGGTTCTCTCTACTCTCTTTCTTCAAGTTTTCTGTGTTGTTAGGTTAACAAATTTCAGTCAGCAATCGAGCAAGTACTACACTTTTATGTATTAATAGAAGCATTGGCGTGTCCAAGAATAASGAAATAACTCAAATTCGGATTACAATGGGTATTTTGAAAATTAACAATGCAGTACATAAGTTCAAATTCAGATTACACGAATATATAAACAAATTAAAGAAAATTAAAAAAGCATTCTTCGAGTTTTCATACTTCGGAAGCGTGCCAATATATTTATATATGCATACCTCATTCATTCAAGTATTACAATTCAATTACAGTGCAATTAACAAACTCTAAACCTTTCATTGAGAAAATGCCACAATCCACATTAAACAAACAACAAGRACACAACTTTACAAATTACAATTAACACACATCACAATTTTCAATTACAATACTACTGAACATTAAAAAAATCAAGCATTCAAGCATTCGACAATTCAATTGGAGAATTACGTATTTCAATTCAACAACTCAACATCACCTGTGGCGCGGTGGTGGCGAGCAAGAGCAGCGGAACCGGGCGTCTGACAGTGAGGAGAGAGACGAAAAGGGAGTTGGAGAGATAAAATCAGAGATCAGTTTTGAGTTAGGTATTATAGAAGAAATCAGTACTACTCGAAAACTTGTTTTGATTTCCAGAATTCATTCCAGTAAAGATATTTGATACGCTCAAGTGCAACATTTGAGTTTCCGAGGGTCCAGATTTCCACATATTGGAGTTTTAAATAAACTGAATGGTTAAACGAAGTCTCAAACAAAAAGTTGTAATTTCTTGTGAACTTTCAATAATATCCTTCCTCTTCTCCTCCTCTCTAATCACCCAACACGACCAAACCCGACCTGACACAAACCACTAGCACCACCAGCCACCTCACGCCAACCAACAACACCACCTGAACACTAGCAACCAACATCAACAGCAGCAACGTTGTAGCACTACGAACAACACAAAGTCATAATTTTTTTGGGATTCAAGACGACAGCCTTTTTGGGTCACTCGCCCAAGCTAGGCGAGCCAACCCGGCTCGCCTGGTTTAGGCGACACCACCATGGTGGTGTTTAGGCGAGAGACAAAAAAAATGCAACGATGGAATTGGCTTGGTGGTGGTCGGTGGTTAGGTGGTTTAGCTGCTGGTCGGTGGTTAGGTGGTGGTGGGTTTGTTTTTGGGGCCAAAGGTATTATTGGAAGTTCATACAAAATTGCGACTTTATTTTAAATCGTTTGCGACTTCGTTTAGCAATCCCCTTAAATAAATGACTAGGGAGGGGTTTCAAACAATTAAACTAGTTCCGCTCATTTGCCTTGATTGTATTTGATGCATCTGGGATCATTATGCTACATGTATACCGCGACCCTTATACAGTCATACTAGGGTTCTGACTTTTGTATTTTGAAAATAATGTATGAGATTTTATGCAGGATGAATATGATCCTGAAATCATATACGAAGTAATAACTTGTCGAAAATTTGGTTTCCTANAATTTTTTTGGGATTCAAGACGACAGCCTTTTTGGGTCACTCGCCCAAGCTAGGCGAGCCAACCCGGCTCGCCTGGTTTAGGCGACACCACCATGGTGGTGTTTAGGCGAGAGACAAAAAAAATGCAACGATGGAATTGGCTTGGTGGTGGTCGGTGGTTAGGTGGTTTAGCTGCTGGTCGGTGGTTAGGTGGTGGTGGGTTTGTTTTTGGGGCCAAAGGTATTATTGGAAGTTCATACAAAATTGCGACTTTATTTTAAATCGTTTGCGACTTCGTTTAGCAATCCCCTTAAATAAATGACTAGGGAGGGGTTTCAAACAATTAAACTAGTTCCGCTCATTTGCCTTGATTGTATTTGATGCATCTGGGATCATTATGCTACATGTATACCGCGACCCTTATACAGTCATACTAGGGTTCTGACTTTTGTATTTTGAAAATAATGTATGAGATTTTATGCAGGATGAATATGATCCTGAAATCATATACGAAGTAATAACTTGTCGAAAATTTGGTTTCCTAAATAGCTTAAACGAGGTGGGTTTGAAGGATAGACAGATATTGGGTGGAGTAGATTAAATAAGTCCCAACAACAAAAAAAGTGTCTTAGCTGGTTACTGTTCATAATGAACAGTACCGTGACGCTTTTGCCCTTGTGTTTTCAGCCAAATTTCACTTCTTCCCTCACCTATATTTCATTTCTGATTCCTTCTTCCACGTTTTTCTTCTTTTGCTCAACCATCATCTTTCATCGACATCCATGGTTATTGCTTGCTGCTTTTTTCCATTCACATTTTTTCATCCAAAATTTCCCGATCGTCTTTCTCCGTTGCTGTTTCCCATGGATTTTAGGCCGATCATCTCAGTTTGCCCATTTCTCCAACAATCTCCTTGACACTTTGAGAGATGTTTTCGTTTTCCAATTTCTAAAGTGTCGTATTTTTGGGAGAAGTTGGTTCCCGCGGGCGATCACCATCTGCAACCCAGGGGGTGTGAAAAGGAATCTTTGAGCGCGTGTGGTGGCCATTGGTGGTGCTGATGAGGTTAGTACCCGTTGACGACCACCACATGCAATAGATCTGCTAATTGTGTGGTTTTGGAGAGGTGGGTGTGGAACCCTTGGGGCCGAAAAAGGGTTTGAAGGGTAGGGGTTTTGGTTGTGGATGTGGATTGGTGTTGTCGGTGGGAGTTGGCCTGGTGTTGACCCCAGTGATCATAGATTGAAGGTGAGGATCGATTTCACACTTGATGTTAATTTCTTATTTTAAATTTTAGGGTTTCAAATTTGTTCGATTTGATTATTTCAATTCATTAGAAATCTTTGAATTGATGTGTTTTTGGGTTTTTGAAAGAGAATTGAAACTCATTGAAGCTTTTCAGGTMTTTTAGGGTTTGTATCCACACTTTGATCTGTAATTGATAATAGTTGAGTTCGAATTTCACCTTCAAGTTAGCACTTCAAGTCTTATTTTTAGCTTTTCAGAAAAGAACAACGTTAATTGTTTGTTTTTGTTTATATTATTGTCAAACTTTTCGGTTTTTTTTAGGGTTTTTGTGATGTGAACTTCGCTAAGAAATCTCTTGATATTGATGAAGTCAAAGGTGAGTGAATTATTATTGTTTTCACTTTTAGATCTATGGCTTTTCCTGGGTTTTCTGTAAAAAAAAATGGGATTTTTCCCCATATACCCCCGACTTTAAGCCTAATAACTCATATACCCCCGTGTTTTTAGAAATGCCTCATATATATACCCCCCACATTAGACAAAATAGCCTAAATACCCTTAATAATGAGGATGGAAAACCTAACGCCGTTAGTTTTCACTCAATTATAACCCTTAATTGACTTATTTAATTCTTAAACACTCTAAAAAGAAACTAATCAYCTTTTATCCTCATCTTCAACCTATCATCTCACACCTCGCAACACCACACCTTCWACCAAGAACGAACTCATCTCAAACCTCCATATCTTTATCTCCATCAAATAAATTCATCTTCAATCTCCATTTCACGATTTCAACTCAAATCTAACATTTATTATCAGTCTATTCCAAGCACATTGTTTTACAGGAATTTGAGGAAGTTGAAGATGGTAAATTGCCCAGCGACCACCACCACGACTCCTCCTCTTTTCTCTTTCTTTTTCGTCGCCCCCACCGCGGCATGCCGCCGCCGCACTACAGRGRTGCGGCTGCGTTGGTGTTGTTGCTGCTGCAGCGTAGCTCCCCTCTCTCGCCCTTCTTCCTTCGTTGTTCCACAGCCAAACCACCACGAAGCAAAAGCGAGCAGCACCACGGCCCAAGAAGTAGCACGAAGCAGCAGCAGCACCACCACGAAGCGACCAGCGACCAGCGAGCACAACAATTTGAACCAATTCGAATTTTGCTATTCGAACTTTTCAGAATTTGTTGCGCTCAGATTTGCAATTGAATTGATGAGGAGGAGTCGTGGTGGTGGTCGTTTGCCCAGGGATTGACAAGAACTCCTCCTCGTTTTTAATTCGTTTTTGTCAATTGAATTGAATTGTTGCCCAGCGAGCCTTGAATTGATGAATTGATTTCTGGGGAATTGATTATGAGTTAAGGGTTGTTTTCGAATTTCTGTCACTGTGTGAAATGAGGGTAAAAATTTGTAGGTTTTGTTTTGTGTTTTGTTGAAATTTCTGYGTACAATTGATTCTCGAGCAAAGCTTTAGTTTTGTTTGAAAATGGAGATTGAAAGATTGAGTTTTGTTTTTTTATTTCTTTTTATTTTTTTGATAATCAAAGAGGTGTTTTGAGGAAAATTGGGTTAGAGGGTGAGTTATGGATTAATTGACTTGAATTAGGAGTTAAATGGATGGAAGTCTAACGGTGTTAGCTTTTCCATCCATGTAAGCGCATACGGTATATTATCTATATGTGCGGGGGTATATGAGCGTTTCTAAAAACACCGGGTATATGGGTATTAGGCTTAAAGTCAGGGGTATATGGGAAAAAATCCCAAAAAAAGATTGAAATGTGTTCCCAATTTCTTTCGTAATTCTGCCATCTTTTGTCCTCAGGTTAGTCTTAGCTTGATCGATTAATCACACGTCAAAATCTAATTCACTACTTCTTTATTAGTATATATTAAGACTATAGTTACTACCTGAGTCTATTCAGCTTCACTTATGCAATAGGCCGTTTATTTTTTGTGGGTATTGCTTGACGAATTCGAACATCCGAGATTCTATGGCAGTTCTAATGGCGAATAAACGTCAGACGCTGGAGATGTGATCACTTTGTACCGAAGTTTTCTCAACGCTTGTTTGCTTCTCGCACTCTTATTGTGTCGTATACTGTGCGAAAAGTCAAGGAAATAGCCACCACCCCCTCCCTCT